>JAHWFP010237838.1:68648-84726 GCA_023313725.1 Lithobius niger
TTGTATTTATTTTTATCTTTTTATTTATTTTTTTTGCTTCCCCTCCCCTCTTTTGCACTTTCCTTTTTGCCTTTCTACCCTCAGCAATACTAACTTACTACCTTTCTCACCCTTCGAATTTTTAACGTTCCTTAACTCCCAGAATTCACTGCAGCATCTTATTCAACATGGCGACCTGGTGTGTGTTTTTTTTTTAACCTTTGAAAATGGAGCCAACCACTGTATTGCTCCGAAATATTAGGTACCAGTGTTTTAAACGTTTTATGCGTCGAGCTTAAATGAAGCAAGCAGTCTGCATTTACTACTTGCGTCGAGCTTAAGTTTCTTTTTTAACAATATATAACGAATTTTTTAACCATTCATACAGTATCCGCGGCTAATTATTACTACAAATATTCTTCCGTCGTAATTACTGTGTTGGTAAGGCTTCAAATTGTACTAATAATACAAACAAATAACACTTTAGTTGTTCAATTTATTTTAATGTTTCTAAGCTAGTTTCATTTACACATTGTTAATCAGTATTGGTAGTAATCTATGTTCTCTTCATTTATTTGTCTCAGTGTTGCCACCACCTTGTCCTCCTTGTCCTCCTTGTCCACCTTGTCCACCTAAAAAAAACACCAATAGTGAGAAAAAATTCAAAAGAAAAAATACTAAAAAGAACTAGAAATAAAGCTCTTTTAAATCACTTATGACATTAGTATATTTTTTCAGTCTATTTTCAGCATGTATATTTAGTTTTACAGCATTAGGTTGTCAGACAGCGTTGGAGTTAAGAGTTTTTCCATCCTGGCAAAACAATTTGACAAGATCCAACTTGAATATTCTAATTTACTTCTCGGTCAGTCAGAATCAACCAAATGCTTATGCCAGCATGAGTCATTTATCTGTAATGCTTTATTGCCTGTGGATGTGATTCTCATTGGTTGATTCGTTGACCTTTTGACCTTGAGGCAGGTAAATGCAATAGGCTATTCTCGTGCAGTGGAAGGTAATGTAGAAAGCAAGGTAATAATAGAAAGCAAGCAGCAGTATTATACAGCCATTGCTAGAGGAGGCAGAATTGTATGAATTAAATTAATAATTATGAATTATTTGGTAAGCATAATGCTCTTCAGATTATTACTAATTTTTGCATTTTGAGCAGTAATGGATAGCGTTTTGTAGTTTTTTTTTTTACTAGTTTTTACCAATATTTACTGATAAAACCCAATCCTGATGCCAGAATAATTCGTTAACGTCGTTATTATAATTAAAATTAATCTAATAGTGTTACTGTGCGACCTTGAACAGGCTGATATACTCTCAGAGGATCGCTTTGCACTGAAATCCAGCATTAACGGAGAAGTCACACCAAGCACGTTCAAGTGACGATCAGTGTGAATGAAGTATATCAAAGGTATTTAGGGGAGGCACGTGGGAAGAAATTTAGAGGAAGTGGAAGAGTTCTTAATTTTAGGTAACACTGGAATAATTTATCAGTTTCCAAAGTATTTGTTTAAGTAACAAAAGTAAGGGGTGCCAAACAATGATAGGGCCCCCCCCCCCCTCCTCAGAGTAAACTAAGCATGACAGGGGAAAAATGAAAGTACCGATAGGTAGCCCATTTTATTGTGGGTTTACACTCACAAGCTCAATATTCAGTGTTCACTTCACTGGCGTCACGAACAGCTTGAAGACAAGCAGGGTAGGAAGGCAAAAGTGATCAAAAAGATCTGTGTTGGTTTTGGCCGCGTGGTTATTAGAGTCGATTAGACTCTTATGCGAACGGTGTGTCTGGGTGTCTGGCTGTCTGGCTGTGTGTCTGGGTGTCTGTTTGTCTGTCTGTGTGTCTGGGTGTCTGTTTGTCTGTCTGTATGGGTGTCTGTCTGTCTGTCTGTGTGTTTGCGCTATAACGTTTACCGAATTATCGGATTTCAGTCAAATTTTGCACACAGATTCTATGGCACATTTCTAGGTCTAAGTTCGAAAATGGGTCGAATCCATTGGGGAAATCCTTCACTAGAAATATTCAAAGATTTTTGTTCGCAGCAAACGTACGAGGTTCGTTATTTTTTCTTCAGCCGACTGACGTCATCCATCCACGATCAATTACTGGGAACTATGTAGCTTCGTCAACGGCTTATGTCACCACCAACCGACCAATGACTGGCAACTTCCACAAATTATTCTACAGATCACTGACGTAGGCACACGTCTCCACTGATCTCATTCGTACGAACTGGATAACAAGCTTGCATAGTCATGTCGCCATGCGAAATTAGTGTAGACTTGGGCTACTTGTTTGGACAATCGTTCATGACTATAATGCTTAGTATTTTTTTTTGGCGGGGGAAGGAGAAATATTTAAAACAACTTCTACTGTATGACATTTTTTGTTGTTGTAAGGGGAGGGTAGGGGGGGGGCGCAAATTCATAAATCTACTTTTGGGCAATGACTGTGCTATCTAGATATTTCATCCTTATCAGTCATGCGATGTGGCAACATCGCAGTCGGATAAATGAAATGTTCAAAACGCCGAGACTAAACCGTTTGGAGGCTTCCCGTATCGTAAAACTGCCAAACGGTGCTGAATATTTTTAATGTTGATTCAGTTCAGTAGTGTTCTAATTAAACTTACAGTTTAAAATGAAACCGATTGAAGAATCGTAGTGGGCTCGTCTTTAATTGAGAGGTGTGGCATCCAACGCAGTTGATCAAAACATGTATGGGGAGGTATTGAGGCAAAAAAGCTAGAAATGCAAGCGACCACTGGTTTTACGGTTGCATACGCGTCGTGGAACCGCGGCCAAGAAATCATTTGGGTGTTTGGATGGTATTCTTAGGAGGGGTAATTATTCACACGTGGGCAATTAGTAGCCATATCGATCGCTGTATTCGCAAGAGAAAACAAATCGACTCTCACTATAACTGATTTAAACAGGTTTATTTGGTAACTAATAACTCCAAAACCAGCAAGGTGGACATCATGAAACTTGGTGTCAGGGTGGGGCACGACCCCACGCGCATTTTAAGCCCAACCACAAGTCCATGCGCACCATGTGAGCGGAGCTATTAAAAGAAAAACCACGCGACAGTCCCCTCCCCCACCCCCTGGATGATGCTGTACTCCATATCTGCGCACTCCACATCTGTGTTTAACTCCCATTTCCCGAAGCACAACATTGATGCGCTCCTCCATCTTAGTATGACTAAATCGAGTTGCTAGTGGTTCAGAAAGCATCCTTTTTGCCAACATTGTCCTTCAAGATGGATCCAAAATTGTCATACACATTCAGAAAATGGAGTTTTCTGACTCATTTTGTCTTCCTACCCTGTTCTCTTTAATCTATTTGTGACGGCAATGGAGTGAACACTGGATATTGAGTTTGTGAGTTTAAACCCACAATAAAATGGGCTACCTATTGGTACTTTTATAATTTCCCTATCAAGCTTAGTTTACTCTGGGGGAGGGGAGGGGTGGGGGAGGGGCTATCGTTGTTTGGCACCCTGTAGTTTAAGTTCATTTTCTTATTCTGGTTAGTCATTTTTCAAATTTATTTTACCTGATATTTTTTCCCATGAAAAAGACAAACTGCAGTTAATGTGAAGTTCAGCAGGCTAACTCAAAAACTACAAAATAACTGTAGGTTACAAATCTTTAGGGAAATTGACGTTATGTCACTTCTTAATAATTATGAATAAATTTTTATGGTACAAGAAAGGGTTGTTAGAGTGTAGAACAATTAAGGCCAATTGACTGTTTAAAGTCAAGCTAACAGGTATAACTTCAGCGGATATGCATAAAATACAAAACTTGGAACCATACACATTAATGCATAGTGATTGACTAGGTATATAAGCTGAATGACAACGTGCTTCACGTATAGATTCGTATAGATGAACTTGTAGAACTAAAACATTCCTAACTGTGCATTAACTATCTAAAGGTTAAAATTCAGTTTTGATTTTTGAATGATAGGTAAAATTTGTAATATGTTTTTTTTTTTTATTATTATACTGCCTTCTGCAATTAAACGTCAGTTAACTGAAAAGACGCCTGTATTTTTTTTTGTGGGGGGCAATTATTGAACTTTCACTGCGCTTTTTTTTGCAGTTTTTCTTCAAGTCATTTTCAGCAGGGGATCCTGCTTTGCGCCCTATTTGGAGGTCACTGCTCAAATACCAAGCTTTTTTGCAGTGCAGGAAAGCTCATATGGACTGCATTGCTTCTAGAGGCAGCTATTTTTGGTGCTTTTAATATAGACTTATAGTTAATACCAATTTATATAAAACGCCATCGCCCACGCCCATGTCACGTCACGACCACGCCAGCCAAACAAACAATAATGGGGCGCGCCATTTTGCGTGCACGTGCAGCTAAAAAATAAAAAAAACATTGCGCATCTTACAACGCCATCTAGTGAGCAAAGTTGTTACTAAATGTAAGCTAGCAGTACCAGGCCTTCAATAAATAGTTTGTATGCATTACCAGAGTGTACATTTCTCGCTAGAGACACTTATAACCATGACGTACGCATCGTACGTCATGGTAATGAAGAATGCTATGCCATGACGTACGCATTGTACGTCATAGAGTTGACGGGGTTAACGCGCTTTCCCAGATCCACTAGCTGAGGGTTGGAGGAGCCGTCACAAGCTAAATTTCTGATAAAACACATGGCACCATTGGCATTCTTTTAAATGGCACAGCCGCCCTTTCTTACCCAGTCCGACTATTTATCAACATACCTCCGGTTCCACCTTGGGTTCCACCACCATTTCCTCTGTTGTTGCAGTCCTTTTCCTGGTTGCCGGTCTTAGCTGGCGATGAATAGACCACATCCACCACAACAAGGGTCACCAGGAGAAGAAATAACAGAGCACGCATGTCGAAGCTGAAAAACAAACAAAAAAAGTTACTGAAACACTGGCTGATTACCAGTCAGAAAGATGACGGGAAAACAAATGATTTACGCTGCAGCCAAAGAATATTTTAAGATACACTCCTCTGATTAAACTGTTACTACAAAAAATATTAAATTGTGTATTTGGTAGTAAGATTTATAATTTGTGGCGTTTTAATTTGTTGAGCAGTAAGGGTGGTGAATTTGAGGAAAGCGTAATTATTTTTTCCGTTTGGGAAGCCGCTCTTGTAGTCAGGGACACCTCCGGGATACTCAGCGTAATTTTCACCCTAGAATGGCGACTTTAATTCCATGCACGTTTCTGATTTGAATGGTCCTCCTTGTCATACAAGCACTTCACGGACTAATTGTATTTTTAAGTCGAGATTTTTGTTATGCATGCTATAGATACTTTGTAGTGTATGCTACGAGTTTATCGTTTCATTTAATTAACTACATTAAAAAAAATGTATTACATTGTGTGCAAATACAAGTAAAAGCGCTCTAATCGAAACGGTGCTCTCAAAGAAGGGGGGTGCAACGAAGGCGAGGCCACTAAGAAACTAAGATAATGCAGTAACTTACAACGATGGTCGCTACGACCATCGTTGTAAGTTATTGCATTATCAACAAAGGGTTGCTTTAAATTTTATTCGCTATAACCCTAAAATTGATGCAAACATAAAACTCTAAAAATGAACATGCATTGGGAAATTAGTTCAAACTTTTGCCGGTACCCCGGAATATTTAATAAATCGTTTTACAGTTTAAAGGTACATGCATCCCGTTGGCTTTCCTGCATAACTCAGTTTTGCGACATTAGTTCAAACGCATGCAAATGTTGCCAACACATTCATTTTCTTGTTTTTTCTTGCGTGCGAGGTGATTTTGCGACATTAACCCTAACCTGTGTAAATGTTACAAACGCTATTCTCAACGGGTCGCACGATATACCAGAATGATTTATGTCCTTTTAATTGAAACCGTGCGTGTTGTTAGTGGGACTTCACACTACTTGTGCGAATAAAAGTTACTGGTTTCCGACGAATGTTCGAGTGTATTGAACAAACGGGTGCATCTGCTGCATCCTAATCAAGCATACGAGTGTGCGAAGCGTTGGTAAAACTTTGGCTCTACTAGAGTACCGGCCGGATCTTGAATTAAAAATAGTATACGAGACTGGGTTGGACAAAATGGCCGCCGAAAACTCCACTTATGCGATGGATTTGTTCGGTTGACGCTTTCTGTCAGCCGAGGGCGACACTGACATTGCAAAATGCCCAACGTTCCATTTCTTGCAACACTTACTGGATACACTAGCACGTCTCTTTTTTTTTTCCAAGTTTAGAGAAATAGCTTAACTATGGCTGAGTGATAACTTTAAAACTGTTTTCTAAACACCCATGCGTGGCCTTTTCTTTGATCTGGTGCCACCAAACAGTTTCGCTTTGTGGAGGGGGTATATGAGTCGAATGCGAGTCATACAAATTGGCAGTCACGGGAGCCCGTATGGGGTACACCTCTGTTTGTTACATCGCCAGTGTCTGGCGGCAGAATAATCAATAAACTGCCGACAAAACTGGGATAAATAAATAATAAAAATAAAACTTATTTCCAAAGTGAAATGAAATTGCACTGGGCTTCACTGCAGTCCCTGGATGCTTCGACAGACTTTTTTTTTTAACCCATTTTTGTTTCATTTTTGACTCGGGTGTCAGACTGCCAGAGAAGGAATCGGAGCCCTACCACTAAGCCACACATACACAGCCTTTAAAAGGCAACGACCAAAGGCAGCATTTAACAGCATTTAAAACTGATCGCCACCGGTAGGACATGAAAAAAAGGAACATACAATTAAACGAGAAATCAGTAATACGAGTACCAAATGGGCTCCATAAATAAAAATATCACTAGCCAAATCTATAGTCGACCATATTTATATGTGATTATAGTTTTAGTGACAAAACATGCTTCGTCTGCAAAATCACAATGCCTGGATTGAACCATATTTGCTCTATGGAATTGAATTGTATGGATTTGCATCAAATTACTTAAAACCCAAACTACAAAAAGTACAAAATGAACTTGTTAAAATACTCTTTAAACTTAAAGTAACCAATAAACATTAATGATTTGTACGGCACAAATGACATTTTGAAAATGATAAATTTAAGAAATTAAAGCATTTATGAGGTTGACAATTTTTTTAAATAAAAAAAAAGAAAAAGAAATAATACAATATTAACACTTTCTTAATCAGTTTTTACGTTCTTTTTTAAGGTGTAGAATTTTGTAAACTTTATAATATGTAGCGGTAGTTTTTATTAATTAATAAATTAATTAATTAATTTATTAATAATAATTAATAATCTGTCGTTTTAGTTCCATAAAGGTTATTCCATTTAGGTAATCGAAGTTTTAACATGTTTCTTCTTTTATTTATAATTTCATCCAACCTAAATGAAATAATAAATAAAAGAAGAAAAACGTTAAATTCGTCATCGATTACCTAAATTGAATAACCTTTATGGAACTACAGATTATTATTTATCACACCTTATGAACAAACTGCCGCTACATATTATAAAGATTATATAATTTTATACCTTACAAAAGAGCATAGAAACCAGTTAAGAAACTGTTAATACATTATTATTTTTTCTTTTCTGTTTGTTAATTGTTATTTTCTTTTCTTTTTGTGATATATGGCGTGGCCTTTGAAAAGAAAAAAAGCTTCCTATGAACGTAAAATAATATTAAATGCTAAAATTATTATATTAATTCGAGGCTTCGCCAGGTAAGGCAAAATTACGTCACCAGGGCATGATTCACACGTGAAACAATCACTTCTTGGTGACCTTCAAATGCAGGTTGAAATTTTAAAAAAATATATAAGATTACTCCATAGCTTTGCCATTATACATTTCTGAGAAACGTCCTTTGGGGGCGACTTTCCACTTAAAGGGGATGGCAGGGAGCTGTCAAGTGCTTTCTTCATAATGTGATTTGACAGGATGATAAATATCTTGTCAACCTTAGCCAAACAAGACGTATTGCATTAGGTGTTCCTCATTAGATAGCCTTGCTGTTAGAATTTTCTGAAAAACGCTCTTTGGGGCGACTTTCCACCTTAATGGCTCTGTCGTGGGGCTTTCAGACTTGACAGGATAATAAATATCTTGTCAAAACAAGCTAAGTCGAGCAAGACTACTGCACGACGTAATAAATCATTTTTAAACAGTAAAATTTGTTGTTTAACATGAATTTAAGTTTTCAGAAAATCAATATTTTCTCGCACAATACTCGTGGACGGGTACCCCTACAAATTCCTATTATTTTAAACTAGTATAGTGATAATGCTAACTATAGCCATATCGTTTTCTTCGCTCACTCTCTTGGCGTTGATCCACGCTTCGTGTGGTTTATTCGACCCCTAGAACACCACAAAATCGATGTACTGATTATTAGGATGTTGCTGCTCACAATTCGTTCATCACATTCCTCAGACCTTTGCAGTTCACGAACAGTAAAAAGAGTTTCTTTTTTTGATGAATACGTTTGGTTTACATGAAAATCGCTAGCTTCGCTCGCTCAATCCACGCACCTCCGCGCTTCAGAAACTCGAATGTTTGACAGTTTTTTAAAAAAACCTACAGATCTAGATTTTCCTTGAGTCCAACCTGTTGAAGCCAACTAATTTTGAAATAGTGTTGTGTTGACGATATATACTAAAGTAAGCAAAATATGTCGTCCTGTTAGGGTTTTAGTCTTCTGTACAGCTGAAACGGCTGGGAAGACTATAGCAACAACTTTATTCGTCCGTCCGTCGCCTTTTTCACCTGCAGAACGGCACCAGATACAGACAAACGGTTTTCACCATTAGTTTCAGCGTCTAAAAATTGGTTTGAAAAAACGGCAAATTAAAACATCGTTTCTTCTTTATAGCTAACAGGCTTTCTCGTTGTATCTCAATGAAATAATAACATTTTATCGTCGCAGTTAACCACTAAAGGAAGATACGCAAACGTAAAAACAAAAAGATTTTATTAACGACACACATTACCTTCATTTACAATAGTCTCGACACCACGTTGCATGAATGAATCGGCCTGCTCTCGAACTCAATTATCCGTTAGCTGTTACTTACGAAATTAAGACGGCTCGTAAAAATTGCCAAAAAGCTGACAATTATGCCTAAAATTTGGCCTAATTTAGGCCTAAGCATAAAGGCTAACACATTTTTAACCGGCAATGCAGAGGGTTACTATTTTTAGATTATCTATATATATAATTACACAAAATCCGCAAGGCAGCCAGCAGCAGCAGCAAGCAGGACATACGAAGCAGTCATCTGCATCTGCAGCACAGCCAGCAGGACATACGATGCCATCTACCGACTGAACGGCAAATTATAAGAGTAGCAGCCAAGGCCCGCTGAGATAGTAGCTGCGCCCAGAACGCAACGTCCAGCAGCGCGAACATACGATGCCATCTACCGACCGAACGGCAACTTAATGAGGGGGGGGGCGAGACCGGGGGGGGGGGGGGGAAGGGGAGTGAGACGACGCGGAATGAGCGAGCGAAGCGAGCGACTCTGCTAGTATAATAGTGCTCGCTGTTGCAGTGCGGGATAGAGATGTGCGCCTCAACATGTTTAAAAGTGGCGGAGGCGTACGGAAGACCAGTTGCGACTAGGTAGTCACTGCAGCTGCTTTTTTTTTTTCGTTTTGTGTTTTTTTTTGGAACCTAGTTACTTTTTGAATAATTTCCGTAAACAAAAAATGTTTGCTCGAACTTTGAGATTCGGAAAAAGTTTTTAGAGCTGTTTTTCGCATACTTGAGGGCTGCAAAATGAAGTTATAGCGATGAAAATAGACCTATCAGAAGAGTGATTTAATAATCGTTTGCTTCAATATTCTTACGGGCCTATACTTTCAGAGCAGTAGGCGTAAAAACACGGATGCCCGCATATCGTACGTTTTTAATTAAGTGCATAAAATTAGTAAAGAAAAAAATGGATTTCATCAATTTGGACCTAAAATATCTGACATCTACCCCAAAACAAAACTTGTTACGGATACCAGCCAAGCTTTTCGGCCGTGTAAAGTCGTGATATCAAACGTCAAGCTCTTTCGCCAAGCTAATCCCATCGACTAAGACTTCAAACGTTAAAGGAAATAACTGTCCACCTTCGAACTATTACTCGGTGGAATTAGCTTGGCAAAAGAGCTTGACGTTTGATATCACGACTTCACACGGCCGAAAAGATTGGCGGGAATCCTCAACAAGTTTTGTTTTGGTGTAGATAACTATCAACACGCAGCCTTTCACTGAAACCAAAGGGAGGGAGGCATCACGCAGTTAGTTTGCAATCGTGAAAAATTCAGATCTCCTTTGAAAAGCAGACAGATCGTTAGATTTTGCGAGCCTCTTAAACCTCTTGATAGAGGAAGCAGAGGCTATTTCATAGAAAAAAAAATTGCCTGTAATTCTTAATGTGAATCAAAAAAATATAACTTACTTTCAGATCTTACTTACTACAGAGACGAATGTGTTTTCGAGGATATGTTTCTCTCGCAACTGTATTTGCTGAAACGCAATTGCGAGTTTATATGCCATTGCAGAAATTATTACAACGTTGGCTAAAAAAATTCTGAAAGCTTTGAAAAGTAGTGCGATAATGGCCAAAACTGCAGCAGTTGCAAAACCGTGCAAAATAAGATACTTAATGTTGCACCTCATTACCCTGCGGGGAAAAAAATCCACGTTGCATGAATAAAAAAAAATCGGGCTTTAAAAAAGTGTCTATAATGGTCACCTCGTATTGCTGAAACCAATTTGAATTTCCCCCTTTAATGTTGCTGCGTTTGTTATTTTTCACTTTAATATCGTGTTTTTGAATGACAGTATTTGTGCCGTAGTATCAAAAAGCACACGTCACATCCCGACTATTAAATTCAATGAATTAATTCAAGTGTCATTAGAGTAGAAAAGCTGTTCTAGTGGGTGGTTCTAGGGAAACCATGACAAAATATCCCCTAATCAGTGCCGTCACGTCCACGGTAGTTAAGAGACTAGTGAAGGATTTCCACCAAAATAATGAACTCAATTTCCCTGAGTTTTCCAGGTTTTCCAGAGTGGGTGAAGTAATTTTCCAGGCTATTTACCGTAATTTTAGGAAGGAATTTCACACATTTTACCAGTTTTGTGTTAAAAAGGTTGAAGCTTTTACATGGGAAACACATTATTAAAAAAATTATTTTTTTCCCTTGAGTTTTCATGTTTTTTTCCGTTTTTTTTTGTAAAAAATCAGAGAATTCCCTGAGTTCTCCCCAAAGTTTCAAAGGTAGTTTAAATTTCCAGAGTTTTCCAGGTTGGTGGGAACCCTGACAGTAGTGTGCTTATTCAACCAGTATGGGATTTATTCTGGCCCACTCGGGGCTTTGTCTTGCCTCTGTTTTTACCCTATACCATCCTCACTGCGATGAGAAGTTCCCGGTTTGAGTCACTGGATTCGTTGTTGTCAATTTATTTATTTTTTTTTTTTGGGGGGGGGAGCGTCTACTTCTCACCAGTAGCACAATGATTGCTATGAAAGAAATCATTGTTGTATACGCCATGCATTGTAGAAGGTAATGATCACTGCTGATAACTGCCGATTGTCCATGTCGTCGTCGTGGGTCAGATAACCCAGTTTGGGTTCGTGCTCCCTAAAAACAAACAAACAAACAAACAATAACACTGCTGATGTGAGGCAGATAACCCGGTTTTGGTTCGACTCCCTTAAATAATGACAACAACACTGCTGGTTTTTCCGCTTGGACTTCTCTAGCTAAATTGTCCCACTCGTGGTCTGCAGTGGGACAGATAACCCGATTTGCGTTCGGCACCTTTAAGAACAAACAACAACAACAGTGCTGGTTTGCTTTGTCCCGCTTAAGTTCGAAATACAGAACATCCTCCTGTCACGGTTTTTGCTGTATGCGAAAAAAATAATACAATGACGCAGAATAAAGACTGAAAATTATTTCTTGAATACATTGCTGTTAAAATTTTATAAATTTGAAGATGAAAGCTTGACTTTACCACAGTGCATTTAAAAATCGGTATTTTTTTTTTAAATACTCGTCAAAACCCGTAAAAACAAAGATAAAATCGATAACGTTTCAGGCAGTGAAATGCTCTGTTCAGATTATATACGGTTTCCCGTAAACCAGTGCGGAAATAATAGCGCGCGACAAAACAGCGACGTCATGACAGCGCGCGACGTCATAACTGCGTGGCACCAACACAGTGCACAACATAACGGCGGCCAACAAAACAGCGCACGACAAAGCAGCGCAACGTCATAACAGCGTGACGATAAAACAGCTTGGGATGAAACAACGTGCAACAAAACGGTGCAAAACGTTGTTTTAAAACTGTGACTTTGAGAGAACCTCAGATCAAATTACAAAGCTAGAGAGTGCTTCACAATTTGTATGCTCAAATTTTATCTGCGTTTAGGGAGGCGAGGAGTGGTGGGAGGAGGAAGATATCAAGACAATAAAACAACTAATTCTTGTTGCAATAAACGTATTGTAACTCCATCCCCCCCCCCCCCCCAATCACATCCGTACCCTTTACCTTGTGGTTTGTTCTCTATTTAAGAACCTTTTAATACTGAGGGTGTGCTGTGGAGACAAGAATACTGAATAATAATGCAACGAATAAAGTCGCAGTTACTAATTGCGCTAGAAGCAGTCTGGTGAAGAGGATTTAGAATCAAAATCAGTATTAGTGCAGGTATTAAGATATATCTAGCCTACCACCGCATTTACCATTTGCTTACTATCTCTGATTTCGAGTCTCATTTATCTAAAATCGCTGTTTGATTTAAAGCCAAATCTTGTTTATTCCTTTTATTAAAAATTTCTTTCATCTCCTGTATGTTAATCTCCTCATCTCTTTTATGTTCTTTATCTCAAGACTCGCCTCTCCGATTTATCTCAAAAGCGTTCATGTCAGTAATCCCGTACCGTGATTATCCCATTGATTTCAAATCTAGTTTTTTAATCTATGAACTTTACCAAATAAAAAAAATAACAGGTGTTAGCAAAGCTGGAGCTTCTTTTACACGTGTTAGTTGAAGGTGTCGGGCAGTAAGCTTATAAAACTTTTTGAAGGCCCAACGGTGACGGCAGATAATAAGTAGATGCCGCATGAGGGTGGAAACCAGAGCACCCAGAGTAAATCCTCGTGCAACGAGCAGGAAACAACTGGAGAAAAACCCGTACATATACAGCGCCCTTCACCAGTATCAAACCCGGGTTTGTAACAAGCCAGAGAAGTACAGCCGGGATCAAGATGCCTATGTATCATACCTGACACCCCAATCCTCGCAGCTACTTGCGCATCTGTCTGCTGCAAGATATTGAGAATCGTATTTCTAATTTGAATTAATAGGAATTCGCAGATATCACAAATTATCAAAAATGTGTACAATTTTTCTCGTAATTCTCGCCCAATTTTATTGACATTTCCTCATCTATTTGTGTGTAGTGTTTCTTCTTTAATATGTGCATCTGATTGCTTGTATTTTACCGATGTCCCTTTGTAGGGTTTGGATTTTTTTTTTCGGTAATTTTGGCAACTTTTGGTAATTTCGTGTATGCTGAATAAATAAAAATCATCCATAAATAATATAATATTTCGGATGCATTTCACTATTTTTAATGACAAGTAAAAAAAAGCAGTCGTCCTACACTTAATCCTATGGAGCCCCCTCCGTTGGTCAAGAAAGTTTCACACTGTAAATAAATTTAATTTTAGTAACACAATTCCTATTTTGTAAATAGTCCTTAAGAATGTTTTTAAATGTTGTTAATTTTTCATCTATGTCCACATACTTTTATTTTTTTCATAAAGATTTATCTATCAATAGTATCCAATGCTTTATTATGCATCGATAAGAACTGCATTTAGAGTTTTGTTGTTGTTCTTGTTGTTGTTTTCAGTTAAAGGATCCAGCACAAACCGCGTTTTCTGCCCCATTGTAGCAGAAGACGAGATGGCCAATTTTGTTGAATTGAAACGGTTTATTGAGCCAAGAAAGCCTCCATGCACCACAAAACGCCCACAAAACCACGAAACGCCCGCACGCTCGCTAACACAAGAACGCCCAATAGAAACAAACATTTGAATAGGCTGAATTGTTTTATCATGCCACCCCTGCACAACACACAACAACCCCACACTCCACACCCAGGATGACATAAAACCTTCACCTATATTAGTGTAGAAGAGATGGATATAAAGAACTAAAAACTTCACTAAAAAAAAAATTACGAATACAAAAATTAACTTAATGCATTGTTTAACAGAATTCCTAAAAAGTCTTTGGACTTTTTAAAGCTTTATTATTTTTGCCTATCATTTGAAACGCAGCAGGATTTCCGGGTGGGGGTAGTTGGCAGAACTAAATAAACTAAATATACTAAATAAACTAAATAAACTAAATAAACTAAATATTTACCAAAATCTTGTTTATTGGTTCGAATTATAGCTGACCCCCCCCCCCCCAACAAATCTAAATTTTCGTAATGATTTTCAACGTTTTCATGTCTTCTTATGTATCATTCCGAAAACCCCATAGATAATTTTTCTCATTCTCCTCAGGTTTAAAGGTAAATAACACACCGTCAAATAATACGCTAGCAGGCAAAACAAATTCGTGCTATTATTCTACAAAAATTCCAGCCTCACATTCAGAACAACTGACGCAATCCTCATGAATGAGTTTCCTTCCTTGCAACAGAAAATAAATCGGAATACATCACCATAAATCACGGTTAGTAAGTCACAAGGCAGGCACCATATTATTTTCTCACGCATGGAATGTGTGTAGTGTGCGCTTTTTTACAAATATAACAATACCAAAAGTGACTATCCCATGAATTTTTTGAATGAATTGGAGTGGCGTTGCCAGCACATCTGTTGAACTCTACGCACGCAATCGAGTGATAAGCTGGGAAAAACCTCATCCTAACCAAAAAATCCCAACTATTTGCAAGTCTTCCAAACGCCAGTATTTATACCAGTAATCCCAGTGCCCAACCACATTCCCTCTTGGTGCTAAAGACCTGAAAGGTAAGATATAATTAAAAAAATTGCTTTCAGCTAAGCCTTTGCCAGTAAAGACGAAAATTAGTTTTACTTTTAATTTAACATGTGGATTCAAGTAATGGCTGCTATTGAGTAAGTTCCTGAGTGGAATATACATCGATTGAACGGCACAGACAGATGCAGTAGGGTATGTATCTTGACTTTATCGCCACTCGTTCATTTTGAAAAGAGATTTGGCCATGCAGCTATAGAATTTTAGTACCACCTTTAACCACCTTAGGTAATCATCAGGCCGGAGACAGGAATGAGGATCATGGTAAACTTTCTCGCCAGTCAGTACCAGCTAGCTTACTGTGAGGGAATACCAGCGATGTGAAGTATTCTGCCCTATTCTGGGCATTACCCCCCTCCCCCCCATACGATGACTGGAGGTTTCTCGGTTCAAATCTCAGGTTTTGATCCTCCTCTAATTCGACTTTTTTCTCCTTCTAAAACTTTAGCGAGATTCAAAATTAAACTTGTTCATGTATACATGCATTAGTTTGCCTCAGATGAAGTAATGATGTCCGGTGTGCGCATGTTTCAATTCGATCATTATTCAAGATTAAAAATGTCACTCTGAATGTCATTGCGTATAGTAACCTGTATTGTCTATTTTCTATTATTGCAAAAAACCTTTTGAACCCATATGCAGTGCCTCATTGGGGTTTCTTTGTCGCAACATCACACCAAAATTTACTGAACCGAATTTGATGAAAATTGTTTGTATGCTGACCCAGAGAGTGTGTTTTTTGTTTCAAATCGAAAAAAAGGGTAATTTTGGGCCGGAAATTAAGGAAAATCAACAGAAAATTGTTAGAAACCAACTGGCAGAAACCAATTGTTAAAAAACAATTGTTAGAAATTCTACTAATCATATCAAAAACCAAAACTGGTAAAAGGGGCCACCAAGTTCCGAATGGTTCGGCCCTTCAAAGGAGTGATATCAACACACCAAAACATTCGCCAACTTAATCGCGCCGGATAATACGTTGGATGTTAAATGAAAACTTGAACATTGCTACCGAAAGTAGCAATGTTCTAG
>JAHWFP010237838.1:85126-109900 GCA_023313725.1 Lithobius niger
CGGTAGGACCTTGGCCTTTGATTTCAGAGGTCCTGGGTTCGATTCCCCGCTCAGGCAGTCTGATATATAAGTCCAAAAGGCAACGTAAATAGGTTTGCATCCGTATTTAGTTTGCTTTTAGGGAGCACGAACCCAAACTGGGTTATCTGCCCCACTAGGTTATCAAATAGCGTGGATTTCACATTGGATAACGAGTTGTACAAACAAACAAAGATTGCAAGTTTGAGGATTAGCAATTCAGGTTCATGAAAAACATGCAACCGCATTATCAATCAAAGAAAAATTGTTTCGCAATTGAGAGTAAAAATCGAGACAATCCGGTAAAAAAACTGTCGAGGATTCAGTACAAAAGTGAAAAGGGAGGGGGAGGAAGGGAGGGATGCAGGAGAAAAGAGGGAACGAGGGGAGAGAACGAAAAAGGTAAGGGAGGGACGGAAGGAGTGGGGTAGGGGAGGGAGGAAGAGGAGGGAGGATCACAATGAAGATGCAACTGCACCCCTTCCCCACCTCAGGAAAACTGCCGTTCTCTTCCCTATGTATAATCTCACGCTCAGCTCCTGAATGTGACACGGGTATTGGTGGTAGCCGTAGTAAATTTTTAGTATTGTGTATTAAAACCTATAATTTAATTCATTATTTTTCGAAAGGAGCCATGGCTGGCTCCTTTTAAGTTTAGGCTACAAACGTTCTACAAACTGGTATGCGCAGCTCCCGATTTTTAACTTCATCTTCTTGAATCAAAACCTAAACAATCACGTAACATGGCTGCTTGAAAACAATATGCCTGACCAAAGTGAGACATGTGCCAGCCATTACCGTGTCAAACAGTTTGTAACGGTTAAAAATGGTGTTAAAATTCTACGACTGCACCAGGATGTGCTTTTTAATAAATTTATTAAAAACCGCATTAATATACGACGTTCCAGATCTTAAAATTATCAGTTTCCAAAGCAAGTTGTTACATTTTCGGAGTAAGCCTAGGTTTACATTTATGGATAAAATTAAACCCTTTCATTTTACTCTTTACTTTTCATTTTCATTTTGAAATGTTTGCTTGGTAATTTTGTTAGAAATCAATACTACTCTGCCTAAAAGATTCATTCTGCGGATTTATTTTAAACAATTGGTTCAGCATGAGATCGAGGGCCACAATGAGGATAAGGTGGTTAATTCCACTGTCTAGTCTGTGAGTGTGCATGACCTTTGAACTACAGCCGAAAAGAATGATCCAAAACAGGTCTATGTGAGTTAGGTGCAATAGGACTAAAGGGCTGGGTCTACCGTTACGCGTGACGTCTCCACACAAATTAATTTCAAATGCAAGAGATCTCCGCCCATCTCCTTTATACTCCAAAAGTTGGTCTTGAAGGGCCGTTAAGGACGGTTTGCAAATAGAATACATCGACCTTGACGTGTGTATTCAAGTTCAACAAGCACTAACTTTTTACTTGAGCGTCGTAGAGTATTAAAAAAAAATTTGAAATATTTAGGGAATCGTTAAACAATACCAGCAGATCTCAATGTATTGTAGCGTTTGACCAAGTCAGGAGTTTTACTTCTAATTTGCTTTTTTTTTATTTTTTGTGGCCAATACATTAAAAATTAAATACGACTAGTGCTTAGTCTCGAATCAGCATCATAGTATCAGGACGAATTTAACCTTTTCCACCTGTAAACCTGCTAAAATACCAACTCTCCCTCCTCCTCTTCTTTCTCTTCCGTCCCGCCCCCCCCCCCCCCCCCCCCCCCCCCAAACCTCTACTTTCATTCACCTTACAATTTTTCACAACTAAGTAGAATTAATGTTGAAACAACGGTATTTGCTTAAGCATATGATAAATAGGTAATTTCTTGTAGTAAAATTAAGGGCAAATGCTTCATTTACTATGGAGATTATGTCTGTCTAAGTGGGTCCAACACCAATTTTGTTCATACATTCTACTGGACTTCATGCAGGCGCCACTTTGCGACTTTTTTAAAACTTTTTTTCTTGCTTGCGGGCCAGCAAAAACGGCATTTATTGCATAACCGATCATTTTTTTCCGTGCCGCCCCTCAAAAATTGTCGCTATCTGCCCGGGCCTCCTGGACATATTTAGAAATCCGGCCCTGCATACCATTCATATCGATTGACCTATCGTCACGTGACATTTATGAATTTTGTAAAGTTGAATGCATTTCGTAGGACACAAGTGTGTCATATGCTAGAACAGAGTCTTAAAACTGTTCAACACTCCTCCTCCTTAACGGACTTCTTGATAAGCTCCTGACAATTCCAAACCTGAATAAAAAATAAAAATAAAATGAAAATAGGTAATAAATCTAATTGTTGTAGGCGGTGTCGGGTTGGGCCGCCCGGGGATCCCTTTCGGAGGCCCTCACTACAGGAGGTCCTTATTTAGGTTTTAAAAAAAAATTATAATCAATTCGATGAAAATTGCATCGCTAAGTTGCAGAAAATCGTTTCAAATTCAGGCAAATTTCTTTTTTTTTTAAAAACGATAGTTTTCGGGACTCCTGGACAACGCGTCCTTTCCCCCTCCCCCCCAACCACTAAGGTGGCCTTCGTTCCAATAAGATTTTTTTTCTGAAATTTGAAATGAATTCGCATGAAATTCCATCGCCAAGTTGCTGGAGAACGCTTCCAGTTCACGCCGCTTTATTTGAAAACCTTCATGGGTTCTCACAGGAGGAACTTGTTAATTTTTTTTCTGCAAACCTTTTGAAATGAATTCATTTAAAAATTGTATCTAAGTTGTAGGAAACCGTTAATTCACGCCGATTTGTTAAAACCACACTGGCTTCCGGGAGTTGAACCCTGCTGGAGAAACGTAAACCACTCTCCAAGATCCCCTTTCCCAGGTTCCCCCTCCTCTTGGCCTGTCTTCCCCCCCCCCACCCTTCCTCTCCCAATCCGATCCAGTTTATACACAATAAATATAAATTCATGTTGGAATGGTTGTCAGCCTTAAAACCAGAAATTAGGTCGGTGCTTGTCTTCACATACACTTAACAGTAAAAAGTTCATTCTGTGTTTAAGTCACACAAAATGTAACAAGGAACAAATGACGTTTCGACCCCTCAACGCGGCCGTCATCAGCCATTGAATAAAAACAGCGAAGAGTGACCTAATTACTTTAAAATTCCCTTTCCGTAACCCCAAACATAATGCACTTAAAAAAAATTACCATGTTAAAATGGTACATAATGAAAAATTCCCACTATTTGTGTAACTTGAAAAAAAAAAAGTCACGGAGAAAACATTTTCCACTGTGTAACGTTTGAACATGCAAACCAATCCAAGAAAACTGCCTGAAAGTCGGCTTAGTTATAGTTATTGCCACACCTTTGCGTGGTGTACAGCACAGTTTTTATCGAATCCTGTCCAAGCAGGTAGAAAATCGTCCGAACTTGCCGCCGATAGGGCGCGTTTAGGCAGCGACTCGCCTTTGCATTTTCGCAGCTAGAACTCAATCGCGATGGCAAAGGTGACATTGCTATGGTAACAGCACTAAATGGATTAGCTAAATCCGACATCGTTTGAGTAAATACTTGCAGTCTTATAATCCGTGCCAATAATATAAAGAATTCCTCATGACGAAACAATTTTCCCAAGCGCTTCTGAACTCACGTTATTTGCTGTTTTCGTTGCGAGGCGGCAGACATAAAACCGCCGCCATGTTGAAATTTGAGGTGATTTCTAGCTTCTAGCTGCGAGAATGCAAAAGCGAGTGGTTGCGTAAACGGGCCCTAACTGTGAGAACATCTAATTCGATAAATACTGTCCTCTAAATCGCTTACACCGGCCCATTGCTGCAAAAGTGTATCAGTAAGTGTTTTATTAACATATACTTAAATCGGTTCTGACATAATTTTTAACGATTTTGCTGTGTTTTTTATTTTATTTTAAGCTGCAACAATAATGGGGGAAAGGGTATGCAAATAACAGTGAATGTACGCAGTAACGGTGTATCAAGATCAACTAAAAGTGCAACGGCCCTCTAACGACTCTATACAGGTTCATCTTGGTTTTATTCAGGTCAAAGATATACAGAAACTAGGCTATACTCGTTCATACTTTTTCGTTGGTAATTATGTAGTTTACCGAACCACTCCAAATCAATCATTTTTTTTTTTTTTTTTACTAACAGACGCAGATCTTTAATCCTCTTCCCATTTAAAATTAAATAATCTAGGAGAAATTTGTTTTAAGTTCTGAAAAAAAATATTGAAAACACGTAAAACGACAGTGGCTGGAAAACCTGATTTCCAACGCAATTATTTTCTTCCTCATTTCTTTCCAAATTACGAGCCTCGCTCGCCCTGCCGCGCTCGTCCTGGCTAAACACACAACATCAGAAACCGCAACCATACTCTTTTCGACCTAAACTGAAGAAGCGCCGGCAACGCGAGAAAGGCCGCATAGTTTGGAACATTATTTTCCGTTTTCTCAAAATCACCTTTTCGTGCTACTCTTCATGGAACATGGCTGACGCTTCAACACGGCCGAGCCAACCTTTTTACGTGGTTTTTACATTTCCCCGCATTTTTTTTTTTAATGTGAAATGAGAAGAGGATGAAGAACTGCATCAATTACTGCAAAAATTGGGTGATTTTGCATGGTTCGGTTACTTAATTACCTTTTCGTTAACACAAAGCTTCCCGAAAGAGCTGCGTCAAAATTACCAATTGTGTTCTCGGTAATTTTCGCAACCCCTTTGGAGGCTTTGTATGCAAACGTCTACAAGGGCTTGAGTAGCCGATTTATAAAAGTCAACATGCGACGGGATGTGGCATTTTAGTGTATGCGACTGTATTTCATTTACAGAGTAATAAGAAAACTTGATGGTTTTCGCGTTTAGAGGGAAAATTCCTTTAAGCAGAAATAGAAAGAGACACCGCACCAATCGCACGACGCTGGAGACGTCCTTGTTTGCGTTATTATAATTGTAGCTTTTTTCTTTCAGACAATTTCCTGTCCAGTCACTATGCGTTCGTCCATCGCTATTCTTTTGGCTGTGTGCGTCGTCCTTCAAACCGTCTATTCAGCGCCAGCCAAAACCGGAAACCAGGAAAAGGATTGTGGAGGAAGAGGAGGCAGTGGTGGAAGCGGAAGTGGAAGTGGGTCCGGAAGCGGGAGTGGGGGCGGTGATGGTAAGTGCTTTTGAAGAATTGCTACCAAATAAAAACACGTATTGCGTGAGAGTTTGTAAGGCTGACTATGAAACCTGGCGTCCCACAATGTCCTATATTCAATGATATACGCTGTTATTATTTCGTTTTCATGAGACTCTGTTTGCTGCGTGAAATATTTTTTAGTTGTTAGGTGCAATAACCTCAAGTAAACTAGATTTGCTAATAGAACGGGGTGGACTTTATTTTTTTTATTTTTTATTGGTGTGGAGGGGAGCGCCATGAAATAGGAATCGTGTGAAAAAAACTTTTAGATTTCTTGATTTTTAAAGAAGTAACACGTAATTTAATTATTTTAAGCTTCAAGGGGTTCGACATCCATCTTTATTACAAGGTGGTGGCGTCCCACCAATACTGCTCCATTCTAAAACTGGGCTGTTATATGCGATAATCTAACAAACCGCATACGTTATCCGGATCAAGCCCCACTTTTATCATGGTTGATATTTGAAAACCCAGAATTTTTTAAACGGTCTAAGTTTTTTTTATTTATGCACATAACCCAATGGCGCACGCATCACATAATTCCCAAATTAAGACTAATTAATTACATTATATACTAATGGAAAATTAATGGAAAATTAAGCCGCCTACTTGTTCTTTTTAACGGCACGATTTCGTTGTCAATGTACTTCGGACATCGTCAATGTATAGTCAGTCTTTCACAGGACGTCAAGTCAGTTGTCTCCTTTCATTTTAACAGTCACTGTTTTCAGTTCTGCCTGTAGTGGAATGGCAGTTGTTTTCATGCTTGTTTTCGTTATTTTGCATTTGCAGTTGCGTAGTTAACAACTTTACAGATATCAGTTTGCATTTTATTTTTTTATGTGACGATTTAAGAAAAACGGTGCCTGTCTGAGGTCCGAAACGTTGCAGTTTACTATAATTTGTGCAATTCATCGATTTTAAAAGATCGAACTCATCAGCGGTGATTTTCCTCAGAATTTGTTAGACACTACCCACGTGATTTCCAGGGAGAAGAAATCCTCACGTTCTGCGCTGGGGTCTCTTCCACAGAATGGTAAGGCCTGGCTTAAATCACCACAGCCAAGCCAAACCCGCAAATATCCTTTCCCTGATCATTAATGTAATCCAGCAGTGGTTTACAGGGTCATGGTTTTGCTATACTTTACAGGCCGGATCTCGGGTGAAAAATAGCATAAAAAACTAGACTGCACAACATGGCCGCCGAAAACGCTGCCGATTCGATGATTTGTCATGTTGCCGATTTGTGTCAACCAAGGCGTTGGTTACAGCCCAAGACAATGCCAACTGAGATGCTGCTGCTCTCTGCCTTGAAACTCTTTCTGGGTGCACGAACGTGTCGCTTTTTCACCAAGTGCTGAGAAATGTAGCTTAACTTTGGCTGAGTGATAACTACAAAATTTACTTAAAATGGATTTCCAAGCTATTACAGATTTTTCACATACAACTGCGTATAATTAAATTACATTTTTTGAAAACTGCCATTAGTTGCAAATGGATGTGCGTTGTACGCGACCTCTCACAATATCGCTTCGTGGCAGCCATTTTGTCAGCCCCACTAGTATCGCTTTGGATGAGGCAGAATTGTTTACTGGCCACGACCGAACAAAAGTAGCTTACAGAACCTGCGCGACCAATGATTTCTTGCATCAGAACTCGGCGCCAGCTTCCACTAACAATTTCTTAACGCTGAACAATGGGAGATTCACCTGCACGCAATTTCTGTGACTTACTTGTCAACTAAGTATCTCACTTCGTTATCTACAGATCTGAAATAAAAACCATTACCTTACTCGAAAGAGTGAAGAGGTCAGTGACGTTTAATTAATTTTTCATTCGTATTTCACTTTCCGAAAGGGCAACATCTCCACATAAATTTTGGGTAGTAGAATAATGATTTGTCCACACTCACCCCTTCGTTAACTTTTCGTTAGCTACAAATGAACTTGAGAATGCTTCCAACACCATTGCTGATGTGACGTACGGCATTATCAGTTATAATTTATTTAGGACCACCCCGTTTGTGAGGGGCTGGCTTAGTTTACTGTTAGTTTTCATTAGTTTATTCTATCAGGTTTCACTGTCACTATGATTGTTCATGACGGCCATTCCGTCCGGGGTTTTCCGCGTGGATTTATCAAGCTAAATTGTCCATATCGTCGTGTACAGTAGAGCAGATAACTCGGTAACGGCCTCTGGTTTTGTTGTCTCTATCGAAACATGACCGTTCAGGTTTTACTAATTTTGCGGAGGTGAGGGTGATTAAATGAGCGGCTAAACAGCCTTTAATTTGGTGAAAGTAGGCAGTCTTTGGGTCCTGTTATCAATTGTAAGCAATTGTAAGCAATTGTCTCTGTATCAATAGTTTGATCTGCTTTATAGTGACAGAAAAGACGTAGAAATCCTTGATGTTAACGGTCCTGTCTCCTACCACACAAACACTGGTTAATTAAATTTCTCAAAAAGGAAATAAATACTGTGACAGATTCCAGAAAAAAATTGATACAGGGTTTTACATTGACCAGATATTTGTCTGTTAAAGTTTCTTGCTCGATAATCCTTATTATCGGGAAAAGAACATTACGATAACTGTTCCTTTATTAAGAATACGCTACGACGGGTTTGTATTTATTTATGGAGATACCATTGTTACTGGAGGTAAAGTTAAATTTCACTGTTCTACTTTAAATGTAACAATCCTATTGACATCTGTTAACAGATAAGTGCTACAGTCAAACGACATTGCATCAACGATGAACCGGTTATCCGTACGACCTACTCTCAGGATATGTTGTAACTGACTCAGTGCTAAACAAAGCACGGAAAGAACAGCCATGGACACCAGAGTTCGGCGAAATTGACGATGTGTAGGACTCATGCGGCAAAGTTGATTTGATTTACTTTGATAAAAGAGCATTGGGGCGTTGTTGGTGCCCTTGTTGTCATTCGATGCAACAAAAATTTCATTTTCACATCGATTCTTTCTCATTGCAGTAATTTTCTTAATATTCGATGAGTGAGCCGACCCCAAATCGGGTTATCTTCCCCACTGTAGGCATCTGCCCCATAACCAACAATACTTCTGACATCTCACGTAATCTTATCAAAAAGAGCCTTCGTACATCAGCAGTTTAATATCATTTAAATAAAATAATTAAAAATTTAATTTAATTAATTAAATTTGTTACCAGTAAACGAAGTAGAAAGGATAAACGATGCCAAAGTGAAATAAAGTAAATCAATGGAAAAGGAAAGATAAATATCAAAAAAGTGTTATTACATTGAACCCCCTCCCCACTCCCAAAAAACCACACGTTTTGGCCATCTAAAGTCGTGATATCAACGCAAAATTAGCTGCCACTAACGTTCTGCCTCCAAGTGGTGACTCCAGTTACGTGACTGTCATCTTGCTGTGGAGACGCGAGTATCGTAATTTATTCAACCTGTTTGACTTATCCTGTTCACAAATATTTTGTGCTTCTAAGGTCTTTTGTTTTATTATTTTCACCTCCCCCACCTTTTTTTCTCGGTCCTAAACTTGTTATAATTGAAAAGAAACAATGCTGCAGGCGTTTCTATGTAAGACGTGTTAAAAATTTGGGAAATGCCTGCAAAACAGAAAGCATTGTTTGTTTATTTATTTATTTATTTAACTGTTACGTTGTTTTTTTTTTCAGCTGAAAGAGTGCCTAGCGGATCCGGAGGATCCGGAGGTCAAGATACTCAACGTCAAACTGCTGGATCGAAGCGAGGTTAAGCCCTCCGGCTTAGAATTTTATATATTTTTTTAAACATCGCATACTTTTTTCTATACAAAATAGTGTTGTGTCATGCATACACCTAGATAGTACAAAATTTCGATTCCCAGATAATCATACATTGTATACCTTACAATTTTCAACGTTTTTGTAAACTAGCTGTACAAATAAAAGCTTGTATACTTATAGTAAAAATAGCGTTAATTTGAATGTGCTTAATTTTTTCTGTTTACTTTTAACTCTGGAAAATTTTAGAATTTTTCCAAAACAAGGTTTTTCAAGCTGTAGAAACACCTCCTATAGGATTGAAATCCATGCTGCACAGTCTTCCACTACAATTTAGTATTTGTATATTTGGTACATAAGGGGCACTCGAAAAAGTTTGAATTAAAATTTAAATTTTTAATTTCTATAATATATTTTCCCCCAAACATTCATACCTAAAAGGAACATTATTATTGTTAAATGGATCCACCTAAAACCAAAACTGGTATAAAAACCCGCCAAGTTTCCAAAAATGATCGGCATTTGAAGGTAGTGATATCATTCAACCAGGGAATGGCCGCCATCCTATGAGCCAAGTTAATCGCACCGAATAATACTTTGGACGTTAAAGGAAAACTTGAAGATTTCTACTCGCTGTAACAATCTTCAAGTTTTCATTTAACGTTCAAAATATTATTTGCTGCGATTAACTTGGCTAATAGGATTGACCTTGGCGGCCTTTTCGTGGTTGAATGATATCACTACCTTCGAAGGCCGATCGTTTTTGGAAACTTGGCGAGTTTTTATACCAATTTTGGTTTTGGGTGGTTATCACAACTTTCATAGGACTGTTAACGTACATAAGGTTTCACCGTCTTATTTTCATCTGTACCTTTTTTCCAAGAGGAATTTTATTTCTATAAATTTTCACATTTAAAATTTTCAAATTTACCATACCCAATTAATTAGCCGTTAGATTAGCCAAATTGACACGGCTTAGTTTATTGTATAACCATTCTTCACAAGCTTAAGTTGCTTTAATCCCATTTTCGCAGACACTGGCTAACAATTTCTGATTTTGTACGCTTCGCTCACTCGATCAGCGCATCTCCTTCAGTTGTTTTGTTTATCCCTGCACCTTCCCCTTAAGATTTCGTTCACATTTAGCCATGCAGAAACCCCCGAAGGTCGCTGTTACTAAAACAACAGTTCACGGAGCATTTTATTTTGGGGTTATTACCAAAAATCCGTTTAGCTCGTGTATGCTCGTATTGTTGCGTAACCATCATCTAACGTGCATCCTTTTATTCTTACGCAATCCACGGCAACGTAATGACCAGGAGTTGTTAACGCTCGTTAAACCCTTCGAACCCTTTAAACCCTTTGGCAACGATAATGTTTCTTTATTTTGTCCTTCGTTACAGTTCAGTTTTTAGTTCATCTAGGTTTTTACAATAAATCTAAGGACCAGTGTTGATTGTTGAAGCCATTGTTGCTTGAAATCTTTGGTTGCAACTTGGAAAAGAAACGAAATTTAAATTCGCTGGTGGCGAATTTCAAAACCCTCCCACGCATTTGTCCTGACCCTACAACCCCCAAACCAACAAAAGGACCATCCTCAGATCACCATGCAGCAGTGTGAAAAAGTTCGGCTACGTAGGCCTTCTCAATTTTACGCTAGCCATGAGCAATGAGTTTATGGGATTTAACATGGGGCCAGCGTTACTATCTTGTTACTAGTTACTAGCTAGTCAGTAACATAAAAACGTTATTGACGCATCTTTCTGTCTGTGAACGGTGGACACTCAGCCTTTAACTTTCATTTTTTCTTTATCTCGGCACCTTTCCCTTACATTTACCACAATTTGAAACATTTCCGTCGCATTGGGATTTAACCTCAACATGCCAAAATGCGCCTTTCTAGACACTCGCTTGTGTGTCGCCGCCAAGTAACAGTAGATCATCCCATTGTAGACATCCGATTGATAAAAATTGATTGTTAATGATAAAAAGGCGGCTCACTAGCAGACATGTGTCTGTTAACTGTAAGCAACTAAAAGCATATTTTGACATGTTGAGGATAAATCCCAACGCGACAGAAATGTTTCAAATTGTGCAAAAAAGTAAGGGGAAGGGTCAGAGATTAAGAAAAACTAAAATTTAAAGGATGAGTGTCCACCAATCATATAGAGAAAAAGATGCGTCAATAACGTTGTTTTTATGTTTCTGTCTAGTTAGCTAGCTAATAAGAATTTTCCCATGAAACATTCCATAGACTTTTTCCTCACGGCTAGCGCTTAATTGAGAAGGCGTACGTAGCTGAATTTTGGCACACGGATGCATGGTGATCTGAGCATGGTCCTTTTGTTGGTTTAAAGGGATCAGGACAAATGCGCGGGAGGGTTTTGAAATTCGCCACCAGCGAATTTAAATTTCGTTTTTTTTCAAAGTTGCAACAATGGCTTGAACAATCAACACTGGCCCTTAGATGATTGTAAAAGTCTGGACGAACTAAAAGCTGAACTATAACGAAGGACAAAATAAGGAAACATTAACGTTGCCGTGGATTACGTAAGAATAAAGGGATGCACGTTAGATGATGGTTACAATACGAGCATCCATGACCAAGCGTGGTTTTACTAATAACCCAAAAATAAAATGCTTCGCGTTCCTCTAACAGGGGTTTCTGTATGACTAAATGTGAACGAAGAAAGCAAACAAAAAATCCTCAATTTTGCTGATGTAACGGCTAATTATTTATAGATATGAAATGCCTCCAAAAAGAAAGATAGAGCGGAATATAAGATGGTGCGCTGACTTTTCGTAAGTTCACAGTCCTAAGTTACATGTGTCTATCAACTGCAAGCAACTAAAAGCAGTAGCTTGTCATGTCTAGAATAAATCCTAATACTGCCGAAATCTTGAAAAAGTAAGGGGAAGGTACAAGGATAAACAAAACAACTAAAGGGAATGCGCTGATTGAGTGAGCGAAGCGAACGAATTCAGCGATTGCTAGCCAGTGTCTGCAAAAATGGGATTGAAGAAACGTAAGCATGTGAAGAATGCTCGTACAATAAACTAAGCCATGTCAATTTGGCTAATCAAACGGCTAATTGGCAATGGTAAATGTGAAAATTATCAATGTGAAAATGTATAGATATGAAATTACTCCAGAAAAAAGGTACAGCTGAAGATAAGACGGGGTAACCTTTTGTACGTTTACAGTCCTATGAAAGTTGAGATATCCACCCAAAACCAAAACTGGTAGAAAAACCCGCTAAGTTTCCAAAAACGATCGGCTTTTGAAGGTAGTGATATCACTCCACCAGGGAAAGGCTGCCAAGCTTAATCCTATTAGCCAAGTTAATCGCACCGAATAATACTTTGGACGTTAATTGAAAACTTGAAGATATAGCTACCGCTAGTAGCAATCTTCTAGTTTTCATTTAACTTTCGAACTATTAGTATGTGCGATTAACTTGGCGTTTGGAAACTGGGCGAGTTTTTCTACCAGTTTGGTTTTGGGTGGTAGTTACTTACAACCTACAGTTAACGGACACGTCGGCTATGCTAAAACCGAACTCAACTTCTTACTGGAGGAATCAGTTAAGGGCCGACTCTTGCAGACGCGATTGTTTGTGTTCTGGTGCAGAGAATATAGTCCGTTAAAATAATAAAGTTTCACAATGAAATAACTCACTCAAACTATTCATTTTTGTTGGTAAAAGGAGGTAATAATTTTAAGAAAAAGTGAAACTTTATTTGGCGATATTAAATCACCTGTTCCAATTTCGAAAATATGTAAGTAGTTGCCATGGTTACGACAATGGTTACGGCTCTGAGCAGACGACGCGGTAATTTTAAAAATGGCGGTCGTCTCTCCGAGCAAGTATTTTAAGCCCCACGCCCAAGAAAAGCCCTTGACATCCTTGCAAAAGCAGACAGTAGTTAATGTTTAAAGCACAACTTCGTCAGCAGCACCCAGTAAGCGTCGTCGCAAAGGATGCGGCAGACTGAACAAGCGTTTCATGAATGCTGTCTTCAAATCAAAAAGGTATTTGCAACCAGTGCTGGTTATTTTACGTCGCCAGCCAGGAAGCGTCCTAACTCCGATGGTACTCGAACTCAGCTAAAAATGTATGATGACTTTACACGTTCAGCGATTAGACAAAAGATCCTCGCAGTTTACAGACAAGGTACAGTTACTGGTAAAATGATAAGAGCTGCCGTAAACGATGATGGCGATTTGCCAAATTTTTGTGGATTGTTTGTGTTATTTCAACGTGCACGAAAGAAATACAACAAATACCGAATTGATGAACTTGCTTCTCGTAATGGTCATACTAAGTTGCGTTTGCTTAACTTGCTTCACGTCATGGTCATACTAAGTTGCGTTTGCTTCACTGTGAGTTAAACTGTATTGAAATAAGATGGAGCCAGATGAAGAGATTTATGGCTCCCAACGATCGAATATTCAAACTTAAAGAAGTCTAGGAACTTACACCGAAAGGACTAGCTGTAGTGACAATGGTAGAGTGGGCCACTCTTGTAAAACACGCTGAGAATGAAGCAGACATGTGGAAAAGTGATGTACGGCTGACATTATTGTGGAACGAATCGATGTAAACAATTCATATAACAACTCAAGTTCAACAAATGAAGACACAGACTGCTCAGAGTAGAACTAAAAATGTCTAAACATAGACTACTGTCTGCTTGAAAACAAAAGCTCTTTTCAGAGCTAAAAATCTTACGAAAGAGAAATCCCCCCCCCCCCCCACCTTTCCAGGAAAATATGTTTAACTCTATACTGAATAAAGGCACACTAAAATCATGTTTCCTCTCCCTACTTTTTCTGCAGCCTTCGGTACCATAACGTTTGCAATATTTACAATGGCTTAACTAAATGTAGCAAAACCGTGTCACACAGGAAAGCTACTGAAAATAATTTGCAACACTCGTATAGGCTTTACTGACTGTAACAAATCCGTTTGACACAGGAAATTAAGCTCTTATATAACCAGACGCCAAAATAAATATATCTAAACCTACATGATTTCACGTAATACTTTCCTGCGTCACTCAGCTTGGAGCATTACGTTGTTCGTGAAACCATTCATTTTCCTGTTTTTATTTTATTTTTTATTATTTTACTTAATCAAACCTGTGAAAATATTGCAAGGCTATTCACGTGTTGGTTATTGAAAATAGGGAGAGGGCATTTACTTTAAAAAAGTTATTTAAAAAGCTCAAATCCACGAAACCTCCTGCCTAAATTTATTGATTTGCAAGTTTAAATCCAAAAATAGGGCAATGAAAATGTGAAATAAATCCGACAATGGATTCAAGTTATCGTGCATACAGACGACGGACCTAAAGGAATAAAGCTTCTTTACCCTGGCTTGCACCGCACGTCACTATACCACACGCCATGGCTGTTTGCTGTGACGTGCACATCATGTGACTGGGCTAGTCCAATCAGACGGCCAAACAGCCGTTGTTCTTGTTCGTCATTGGCTGACTCATGGTGACGTCACAGCAAACAGCCGTTGCGCATGGTTTATATGTGAAAAAAGTTTGAGGGAGTTGCAGGCCAACTATAGTGTCAGGTGTAAAGAAAGTATTTGTCAGTTTTAGAACAGCTAAGCGCGTAGGGATACGAACATACGAAAATAGTTCGTAAAACGGCTCTCTAACTATTCTTCCAGAAAGAAGTTGAGTGCGGTTTTAGTATAGTGAGGCCGAAAAATTCAAATTCAAATTCTTTATTCGACAGCCGTGATCGAGGCTAGTGAGGCCGCCTTTTATCATTAACAATCAATTTTATAACAATCGGATGTCTACAATGGGATGATCAACTGTTACTTGGCGGCGACACACTAGCGTGTGTCTAGATTCAGCACGATTATTCAGAAATTACAAATGTTGAAATTGTTTAATTCAACTTTGCATAGAACTATAGAGTTATTTGGCATTTGGTGGTTTCAAACTGTGAATTTGAATGAAACTGACTTAGTATGGGCTAATTCTTGCATTTGAAGCTTAAACTGGTATCATGCAGCCAGACATGTTTTCACTGATATGCAGACATGCAGACATGTTTTCACTGGTGAGGGTGCAATAAACGTTATTTTAGTGGCATTTGTACTGCTATTCTAAAACACAGCGACTACCTGGTCGCAACCGGTCTACTGTCCACATTGGTCACTTCTGCCACTTTTTCAACGATAATTTTTAGGCGCACACCTCTATCATGCACTGCAACTCAAAAAGTAATAACCATGACATTGCATTTTTTAAATGTGTTAGTTTCTACGCCTAGTTTTAGATTTAAGGTGTAATTGTCAGCTTTTATAGGCCTAATTTTTAGCTGCCATTTTTATTTCATAAATAGCAGCTAACGGAGAATTGGATTCGAGAGTACGCCGATTCATTCGCGCAACTCGGTATCGAGAGTAATATATGTCTTCAACGTTAACCATTTTTTTTTCACGGTTGCGTGTCTTCCTGTCATATTCTCGCCTAATGCTTAATATGACAGCAAACGAGAGCCATCCACCCATGCAGCAGACACGAGTGTGGTTGGCACAATAAAAAATTTTAAAAACAAGTAGCTGTAGCTACTCTCTAGTCTCAACAGGTCTTCTGTACGTTTCCCCCACTTCAGCCACTTTCGGCCACTTCAACCACAAGTGGTTCGTGCTTGGAACGCGCTGCCAAATGATCTAATTAATTTGCAAGATGTAAACTCCTTCAGAAAATCTCCTCATAAAGTGGATTTATCATGTTTTCTCAAAAGAAATTTTCATAACATCTGATTTACGCATTTTTATATTGACAATCGGCCTTTATTTATTGGCCGTGCCCTTTTCTGTTCTGATATCATTTGCTTTTTCATTAGGCGGACTATTAATGATCATTGATCCTTGCCCTTGCTTCGCAACGAAATATTTATTTTTTAGGCCGCCCGTGCACTGAGCGACTTGGCCGTGCGGCCAGGTCGCTGCAGCCAATGAGAATGCTTACCGTTTATGTAAACCCGCGCACTAATCATTTTCATTGGCTGCAGCAACCTGGCCGCGCGGCCAAGTTGCTCAGTGCGCGGGCGGCCTTAATGTGACGATCACTTACGTTAAGACTTTTAAACTCTTTACATTTTTTACATATTTTATTCATTGTTTTGTTTTTTACCAAATGACCATCAACCCTTCTCCTTCTCTTCCATTCAACTGGCGATACCATCGGAGACCTTTGTGTCCCTGGTAGGTTCAAACCTTAGTGCTAAGGCAGTTGAGATCCTAACCCACCTTTCCTAATTTGACCCCACCTTTTCATTGCTCATGCAATTTTTTTTATTATTATTTTTTACCTGTACGCAAGTTTTTAAAATTGTTTTATCTTGTATTAGTTTTTACGTTTCCGGCTTCGCATTCCCTATTTTTCAAGGTTTTTTATTTATTATTATTTTTTTTTTTTACACGCATGCATCCACTTTTTAGGCTGGCAGTCAGCGATCCCCGGAATGCTTGCCAGACCTGTTGCTCCGGCAACAAAGTGATTATTATTATTATTACATTATGATTTTTCAACGAAAATGTTGACACACACACACCTTCATCACACACTGCAACAGTGATCCTTATTGCGTAGTCTAAAAGTAGTAACCATCACAATTGGCGGTTAAAAATGTGTTAGCTTTTAGGCCTAATATTTAACTGCTGTTTTAATTTCGTAAATTTCGTAATTTTGTTGAGTTGGAGAGTAGGCCTATTCATGCATGCAACACGATGCCGGGACTATTTTAAATGATGTTCATGTGTGTCGTTAACGAAATACTTTTGCCTTTACATTTGCGTGTCTTCCTGTAGTGATTGAATGCGACAATCAAACGTTATTATTTCACTAAGTCACGTCGAAAAAGCCTGTTAGGCATAAGGAAGCAACAATGTTGCCAAGCTTTTTAACTAATTTTAGGACACTGAATCTAATGGCGAAACCGTTTGTCTCTATCTGGTGCCGTCTCGGAGTTGAAGAATGCGACAGACGGACGGATGGACGGACAAAGTCGTTGGTAGTCTTCTCACCTGTTTCGGCTGTACCGAAGGCTAAAAATACTTATAGAAAACAAGTCATAGTGGCCCAGCGCTTGCAGAGCTCAACATGAACTATTCTAGTCGGTGACCCGTATAAGGTAGTGTGGAGACAGCCTTCTTGCTTGGCTATTTTTTTATTAATTTTTTTTTTATTATGGTTTACCAAAGACCTATACGAAGCTAAAAATAGCTTGTTTGTATTGGTCGGTTTACAATTCGAAATACAGCCTGCCATTCAACTTTCAGCTAATTACAAGGAATGATAATCCAACATAAGCATTACAACAACAGAATGAACCAACTGACAATTATCAGTGCGACTGAATCTATTCTGGCTAATTCTGGATCTTATTTCTGCCTTCTGCGGTAAAAGGAAGGTTCCCATTCACACCCATGGGGTTTCCTGTCTTCTTTACTGGACTTATTTCACTTTCTAAAATGTCTACTAAAGTTCAAGATTGAACCTCCTGTTCATTTACTTCAGATGGCACAAGAGTATTCAAAAAAAAAAACAATTTCCACTTTGCTGGTCTAAGTTCACGGATAAGTGAACTTAGACCTATATGGTTAGCCTATGGTTAGCCTGTGGTGAACGCCGATGGTTACCGTTAATATAGGGATTTAAAATTTAGGGTCGTTCCTTAATTCTTTTACGCAGTAATTTATTTAAGGTCCTTTCTCCCAGAACTGCAATAAACTCTGTTGCAATCACGACGTTGTTGTTAGCTTCGCTCTATAGTTACGAAAAACGTCAATAAGTTGTCCACGTCAGCTGCGCTGTTGTTATCGACTGGCGCAAGTTGCTTAGCTTTTTGGGCCGTAGTTACTCTCTTCCTGGACAGCAAACGGGGCGGAAGCAATTCTTGTTTTATCGTTCGGTATATTTTAGAGGCAATTCGACTGCGAAAGATCATGGCAGGACGATTGGCAATTGTATCTACGTTTGGATTCGCCGTCCTGCTTGCATTGTTCGTAGGTAAGCAACGAAACAACTATTTCATCATTATAAACTTTTTAAGAACCAAAAGACAGGAAAAGACGGAACGAATTTCTGTTGCTCCGTAGGCATAGCGACCTGCAGTCATTATATATGACTGCGGAGGGGGGGGGGGGCGAAGGAAATGAAAGTGGACCATCCAATTTCTGATGACCCCTCCACCTTCGAAACCCTGAGAAAAAAATGAATGACAAATACCATACATACAATCAACTCTCCTTATTAAATAACTATGACCCCCCCCCCCCCTCACAGGTCCAAAAATAATGGATCCCCACCCAAAAAATGTGCTGTTGGTATGCCTATTCAGATTGCTTGTAGATGATTTCCTACAGCCAAAATTAAGTATGTAGCACTCTGCACCGACAATACCACTAGATGTAAGGAAAATTTGTGACAAGGTTGAGTTAAAAAAAGCTCTGTAAAACACCGATGTTCCTTACATCCATCTTGTTCGAGTTTCACACAATGTGATGATGAACGCAGTTTGCTTGCATTCCCACACCCGTAATGTAGTCAGCACCTGAAAGACAGAAGGAGCTAGGAGGGAAGGCTTTTCTAGAAAGTTTATTGAAAGAACTGTGCTCGTAGCTTCAAAACCTTGTAAACACGCACATCTGAGGTTTTTAAAAACTTTGACCGCTGAAAAGTGTCATTTTTTAGATAATTTTTTGGTCCAATTGGTCAGTGTTTTTTTGTGATCGCTCCTTGACGGGACCTAAACAATTTATGAGCCCCGCCCTCGAGAGGATCCAAAAACTTCATCCCTCCCTCCCTGTACACCCCCCTCCCTCCCTCCCTTTCCCCCCCCCCCCCAAATTTCCTCCACCTTCCACCCTCTTCCTCTCCCCAGGCGATAAATAATGATCAGCAAGTAGTCAACGACAAAGACCTGCCATGTGAGAATATATGTATAGGCTCCAAACTAATATTAAAGAATTCAATGTCAGGAACCTATGAACCTATGAGTATACCTATGAGTATACCTATGAGGAACCTATGAGTATACAAGTTGTTACTCTAGCTTTGTGGTTCCATCCCCTATCACAAGGCCGTCTGGCAGAGAGAAACTGCGGGTTTTGCTTCCCGGCTCCAGGCCTGGTATATAGCAACGTCGCTAAAATCTTATTGGACCAAAACAGAGCTAAGAAACACTTCTTGGCCCGCTCGCAAAACTGGCGTCGGGAGGCACGAAACGCGTTTTTTATGTACCTAAGTCGACCTTTACTTAAGTACATGAAACCGCCCTCGTCGTTTCAAGGACTTTTCAAGGACTGCTTCCCGGAAGGGGCTTCCTAGGATCAACCAAAGGAAGAAGAATATTTCTGAGCACGTATTTAATGAAGGTAAAAACCTACACACAGCGTAATTGTAACATAGGTCAAGAAAGAATTTGTAGGGTTGGAGAGGAGAATTTGTAACTATAGAAAGTCCGTTTTGAAACGTGGTAACATTCATTCCTATTAGTTCCATCCGAGTTTTCAGAGGGCGCCACGAATTCCATCTGGCAATATTTGCCGATTTTTCAGTCCAAATCTAAAGTAAACTAAATTACACCAGAGCTAACCTAAATAATTTCGTTTAGTCTAGTTTAATTTTAGGCTGAAAAAACTGAGTAGAAATTCCCGCATAAAACTCATGGCGCCCTCTATAAACTTAGACGGAACTAATAGAAATGAATCTTAGACGTTTCAGGAGGGATCTCAGTCACAAATTCTCCTCTCCAACCCAATAAATTCTTGGTGGAAGTATGCTAATTATGAACACTCGTCGGACAACTGCCGCAATTAGTCACAACCCAGTACGTGGTAATAATATTTAATCTGGATATTCCAGCGCCAAATCTTACTGACCCTGCTTTATGACAATTATGCTAGTATACGAGAAACAAAGAAAACAAGTGGCTGCAGTGACTACGTAATCGCAACCAGTCTTCTGTACACTTCTGCCACTTTTTCAGCGGAAATGTTGAGGTACACACCCCTATCACGCACTGCAACAGCGATCTCTATTATTTAATCTAAGCATAGTAACCATTACAATTGCGGGTTAAAATCTGTTAACTTTTAGGCCTAGTTTTAGATTTTTAGGCGTAATTGTCAGGTTTTAGGCCTAATTTTTACGCGTCGCTTTAATTTCGTAGGTAGCACCTAACGCAGAATTGGGTTTGATGGTAGGTCTATATTCATTCATTACAACATGGTGTCGAGTTAATTTTTTTTTTCAGTGAAGGTAACGTGTGTCGTTAACGAAATCCTTTTGTTTTGCCTTTTTGCGGTCGCGTATCTTCCTGTAGGGGTTAATTACGAATATCAAATGTTATTATTTCATTGAGTTACGTCGGGAAAGCCTTTTAGCTATCAGGATTAAGGATGTTTTAATTTGAAAAAGTCGACGGACGGACGGACGGCCAAAGTCGTTACCGTTTCGGCTGTACAGAAGATTAAAAAAAAACACTGCCCCCTGACTACGAATCTAAACCAGGAATTTCCGCGAACTAGACAGGGAGGTCTATTACTGCTATGGGGGCGGACAGTAGCTCTTTCAGTTATGTCTTAAAGTTGTGGCTCCCAATAATTGCAGAGGGCGAAACAACTAGGCCTAGTGGCTTTCTCGCCAGCGCAGAATAAATAAATATTGTGACAAAGCAAACAGTCAGCATGATAGACTAGTCTTGTGAAAATACACTAGTCTGAAAAGGAAAGAAAAACAACTTCGCTAACCGGGACTCGAATCGAGGACTCGAATCCTGACTAAGAATTGCGCCAGTAGATTGACTGGAGTAGTATGCGGGGAGTCCTGAGCCTGCGCCGCAGTCAGTATGGGCTTGCGTATTTTTACAAGGCTATCTCTAACCAGACTGGCTGTTCGCGGCTGCACGGAGTCGCAGTATGGTGAAAAAAAGACTTCAATATTGGTCCTTAACGCAACAATAACTATACGATTGCAGCAATGTTGACCTTGTAGGCACGTAGTTACGCATAGCTTCGCACGAAATTTCTTCTGTATGGAGAGGCCTTAAGTATTTGATGCTGACTGTTTGTTTCGTTAACCCTTTAGTTTGTGATTGTCTGTTTATTTATTGATGATCGGTTAAGTTGTTATTGCGTGCGCGGCATATCTTGAGTCCTGCAAGTATTTCATGAGCGGCTACGTCTTCCTGGAGAAGGCGGCTGTAATCGACGGCCGCCATTGTTTTTGTAACTATCTTGGATATCAGCAAGGCGCTCTGCTACTAAAAACGTACAATCGATTATCTGTGTTCCTTCTGCAGCGAACTCAAGATAGGCCGCGGACACTATAATACAGCTTGATGGTCCACTTGATGAAAGAATCTTGAAACTCTGGGAACGTGATGAGGGGAGGGGAGGAGAGGGAGCTTGAGATCGTTAACTTCAGAATAAGTATATTGTACGAACTATGTCTCAAGTAAAACGGCTAACGAGATCCCTGAGTAGCAATAGACCCTACTTGGGCAGTGGGCACACAGGGAAGTCTCGCGCAGTTAGGATTCGCAAACAGTTGTTTTTTCGTGTAACGTAGTTCCAGTACGTACTATGTCTGGACCGATTTTCGTTTTATTTCGATTGGTGGTGATTTTTTTGTGGCCCACAAGATTCTAATTTGAAATCTTGTGACGCACATGTAAGAATCTAGCAATGGGATGACTTTAATTGCATTTGGCAAGGTTAGCCATTTCTGGTCCTGCAGTTATCTCCGTATCCCACCCATCATCACAGCCCCACGTTTCGTGGCTATTTTCTTCAGGAGTAGAGGGAGCTTATAAATGATTAAACTAATCATTTATAACCTCCTGCTGCTACTTTCACGGACTTTTAATCATTTATAAGCTCCTGTTACCACTTTCACAGAGGTTTCATCATTTATAACCACCTGCTACTACTTTCACGGACGTTTAATCATTTTTAAGCTCCTGCTAGTATACTACTGAACAAAACTAGAAACTTGGGGTCTGATGATGGGCGGGATATGGGGATAACTGCAGCACCAGAAATGGCTAATGTTGCCAAATGCTTTTCATGTTTAACAGTTGCTTCATATTCCACCGTTTGTACTGTCTGGGAGAGAAGTTGCGGGCTTCGCTCCCCGGCTCTGCGCCAATTCTTGCAAGGGCCGGGAAAATCAACGACTTTTAAGTTTCCAGCCCTACCGAGAATTGACGCGGATCCAGGAAGCGAAACAAGCTATTTCTGCCTCAGTCAGGTTTGCGTGAAGACTTATCTGCTTCCGCGCATCAAATCCATTAATTTTCAAGGCTATACTTCACGCAGAGTTGCCACGTACATAAACTAACAGTAGCACGAGTGATGTTCTTCATACCTATTTATTATCTTAAAACATGCACAACGCATTTTTTTTAACGAAGAGGATCCCTAAAAATAGTTACAATCAGTCTTTCCATAATTAGCCACAACGGATTGCAACGATGGGCCATGCAGTGTGGACCATGGATCATATACTAGAGTAAGCCCGTGTTATACACGGTTTTAGTTCGGATGCACAACGGAAACCCGACCAATCAAATTGTTGTTCATTCCAGCTAACAAACGCTGAGTTTCGTTTGCTACGCTCACTCAATCCGCGTATCCCGTCAGTCGCTCCTCCCTGACCCCAACATTTGATTACTTCCATGGAAAATAAACAAATACGCTTTTGTAGAACAAATTTCAAACAATGGAAGAAAATGAATCGCCGACAATGCCTCGTTGGTATTTTATTTATTTATTTAATAATCTACGAGAGCCTCAAGGAAACAATTTCGTACGCTCTACGCTAATTTTAACTCTTAATAGTAATGTTTTGTTTTCATTTACAGAGATCTTATTGTTGTCGATCATTTTGTAACGCAGCAAAAGTATATAGTTTTTAAGTAGGTTAGGTTAGGTTATATGGAGCACTTGGTGTAATAGGCCTATTAGATCAATTAAGATCAATCAGTCAACTTAGCAATGATAGCAGAAGCGTACGGCGCAACGTTTAAGTGATTGTAAAGCAATTGTTGATTGTTGTTATTGTTGCCGACTTTGCAAGGTAGCAATAATAAGTCTCGTGCCCCGCAAGTTTTTAGTGATTGTTAAAGCGATTAAAGTGATTGTTATATTCGTACTCCAAAGTTGTCTTCGTAGTAGTCTTGATCATATCAAAAACTAAAACTGGTAAAAGGAGCCGCTAAGTTCCGATTGGTTCGGCCCTTCAAAGGAGTGATATCAACACACCAAAACATTCGCCAAATTAATCGCACCGATTAATAGTTCGAATATTAAATGAAAACTAGAACATTGCTACTTTCGGTAGCAATGTTCAAGTTTTCATTTAACGTCCAAAGTATTTCGGTGCGATTAAGTTGGCAAAGGTTTTGGTGTGTTGATATCACTTCTTTACAGGGCCGAACCATTCGGGACTTGGCGGCCCCTTTTTCCAGTTTCAGTTTTTGATATGATATTACTAAATGTGTATTTACTCAACTCCGCTACCGTTCAGATTTGTAATAAAGTGGCACATCAACAAGAAATTGGTTTTCAATAATTTGCTACTACCTTTTGCCTATAGGCTGAACCATTCTCAACCTCTTTGTAGGTTTTTGATGTGGTTTTAATTTTGTTGCAATTTGATTTATTTGGTTAGTTTTGGTGTGTTGATATCACTCCTTTGAAGGGCCGAACCACTCTCAACTTAGTGGCCTCTTAACCAGTTTTTGGCTTTGTTTATTTTGCTTTTTTTTTTAACAGATGGTTTATTTTTCGTGAATTGGACGTCAGTACAATTTCTTTGGCAACGTTGTTCAGATTTATCGTGATACACTAGTGTGTGTCTAGGCGCGCACGTCAGTATACACGTTGTCATTGTCCGAACTTTGGCCGTCCAATGAGAGACGATGCCAACAATACTAACAATGGTTCTAACAATATTTTCGTACTTACGCCCCCAGGCTTCAAACCATGAGAGGTACAGTACGCAGTTCGTATTGTACTGCACCCATTCATCCAATTTCATAGCTGGAAGCCTTCCCGTTATCTCGGTATCGATGAATAATCACCCTATGGGATTTAACATGGGGATGAGCGGACTAGCTAGGTAGTAACTATAGTAACACATTTTCAACGGTAATGAGGGTCAAATTTTGCATTAAAAGCAGCTTAGCTGGCATTCCTACACGAGTTAATTTTTGTCAGGTGGGTCATTGCTCTCGATTTCAACACAATTTACGCTTTTGTATCGCATTATTATTTTTCCTCAAGTACTTAAATGTGCCCAACTATGCTTCAAGATATAAGACACTGACGCTATGGCGTCACGCTACAATGGTTTACAACCTCGACAATTGAATTGATGTGATGTTTGTTGCCTAACTTGGCACGACACACTAGCGTGTTGCTAGAACCAACCAAAACTGCTATAAAAAGCCGCTAAGTTTCCAAAAACGATCGGCTTTCGAAGGTAGTGATATCATTCAACCAGGGAAAGGCCGCTAAGGTTAATCCAATTAGCGAAGTTAATCGCACCAACTAATAGTTCGAAAGTTAAATGAAAACTAGAACATTGCTACTCGCTGTAGCAATCTTCCAAGTTTTCATTTAACGTCCAAAGTATTATTCGGTGCGATTAACTTGGCTAATAGGATTAACATTGGCGGCCTTTTCCTGGTGAAATATATCACTAGCTTCAAAGGCCGATCCTTTTTGGAAACTTGGCGGATTTTTACACCAGTTTTGGTTTTGGTTGGATAGAGAAATAGCCGTAAC
>JAHWFP010237840.1:1743-15375 GCA_023313725.1 Lithobius niger
CAAGCAGTCTGCATTAAAAACCGGCCTTGTGAGGATACCCCATTTATGTACTACTTGCATTACTTCTAAGGCGGAGGCCAAGAAGCAATGTTGCTTTCCCTCCTTGTCAGTACGTTCGTGATCTCTAGGTCACCACTGAGAACGATTGAATACCTACTTAGCTCGGCTGGAGCCTGTAGCCAGTACCCGCCCCGGTAGCGCAGTGGTTAGAGCGCCCGCCTAGTAAACGGACGTCCTGGGTTCGAGTCCCAATTCCAGTATTTTACCAGTTGTCAATGTTAGCACCATTGAGTTCTAGTTTGCAGTGGAAGCTATTCCATGTCCTGCCTTCCACCAATGGGAAAGAGGAATACAGCAACTACGGTACCAGCAAGTAGAACGGTACTTGCTCAGCTACCCCTTCTGGCAAAAATTGCTTGCACTGCACAACACTTCTCCCTCAGTTTTCTGTCGCCAGTCCAATTCAAGTAAGGTTAGTGTTTTCAGAAGAAATGGATCCGGCTGATGAACTATTTCTATTCATTTAGTTAATTTGATACCTAAATTAATATTACTGTTACGATACTAACCTCATTCTAACTAAACATTGTACAATTACAAAATTCATGGCCATTTCAAAGCTCTGGCTACAAAAATTCCAGTTTTCAAGGGTTTTCAAACCTTGAATTTTCAGCTTTCAAGGAATTCACGGGCGTGTACGAACCCTGGCATACGAAAAGCACACTTTTATGGAGGGGTCACGTTATTTTTGTAATGGTAAAGTTTAGCAACCAATATAGGAAAACAATGTTTTCCAGTACCAATGACAGTTGACATTAACAATTTGTTTTATGGCTACTCGCTGGCAAAATATATGCAAACTTAAATCATAGGCCTAATTCACATTGTCACGCGAGCGGGGAAAACTACTAGCGAAATTTGCTAGACGCCACGTTTTTTTTCCTGCAGATAGCGGGTTGTCACAGGCAAAAGTAATCGATTATACACGTTCGCAGCCGAAAAATCGTCTGTTGCAACAACAACAACCAATAGTATAATGTGGTGAAACTTACTTTGCTTACCTGGTGAAATTCGAACCAGGGCAACTAACCTAACTGACAACAACAACACACGAGACCTACAATAGTCATTCTGGTTTTCCTTTGCCTGTTCGGTGAAATTTCTACCATTCCAATCGGGCAGAATTTATTGAACACCAGCACTTCCAACCATCGATTAAGTACTCCTGGTCATATCGCTTATAAAACATTTGGCGAGCTCCGTAGAAATACCCCTACAATTTCAAAACTAAAACAAAGACTTTACACGATTATAAAGCAAAACGATAAACAAACACCAGTTAAAACATCCATTACTACCTCACGGTGAGAGTGATGATTACTAGAAAACATTGTTTTCCTGTAACGGTCGGTAAACTGTACCATATCCAACATTTCTTCCAGTATTTTGATGGGAAGGTGGGAAGGTGGACGTCGAGAATTTGGTGGGAACATTTTAACCCGCCAACCACCAGTCCCAAGGTCCATCCCCATTGAGGCAATTGTGGCTAAAATGTCTCCTTTTATAGGTCTAGGCCATAGTTTGACGTAATTTGTGAAAATTTATTTTTTATACGAATTCCAGATAGCCTAGCTGTTGAACAGACTAGTCCTAGCCAGAACACCACTGTGGAGCAACACTACCGATACAATTCAGGCTGAAATAACTCATTTAAAAAAAAAAATCTAGTCTGAAGTAGGCTACAGTAAGCTAGGGATAAACGAAAACTGATTAACAAATTTCTTTTCCTGCGGATCACCGAACACGGACGGCTATTAAAAAAACAGTCCCCTAGTTCACACGCCACTGCGCTGCAATACACACTGTGCGGCTGGGTAGACATGCACTTTAAAAACATTGAAGGACGATTTTTCAATTTTCTTTTTAACAACACCGTTCGGAGAAAAAGAAAACACGTACGAACACACAAATTTCACACACAACACTTTTACACCGCAATCAACAATCGTCAGCGCGCGAGGATGTCAAAAATCGCGCTTCCGACCAGAATGAAGCAAAATAACCAGCGGTGCTCTTGAATGCCGCGCCATTAAAATAACAGGGAAATTTGAAATCACGACGTACTCCATTTTCTATCAAGCACAACTAATTACAACAGCCTTCTTGAACCCCCAATTCACTTGTTTACGATTCCATAATAGTGAAGGCCATTCACCACACAACGAACGAAGGATCAAAGTGTTTCTCGGTTTTCAAAACAAGAAAAAATTCCATTCTTGGCTCCAACTTGCCCTCCATCCAGGGTCCTTGGGGCCAAAACAAGCCAATAACTCGCTTTAAGCTCCACTCTACACGCCTCATCACTGCGATCGACGATCGAGTACGATCGTTATTAGATCTAACTATTGATTCATCAAGATCCGTGCGTCATTTTATGATCTAAACATCGAAACCCATGTATTTACCTGCATTTTCAGTCGACATCCTCCATCCGTTCAAAATCACGCGCCCACCATTACCATCCCATAATAGTAGGCGAGTGGAACGCCGTGTAAGGGAGTCAAAGGTCATCGTCCACAAGTGAATCAGTCCAACAATGCTCTGCGAGACTTTTGTACCAAGTCCATGCAATTAGCCCAACTTTATACGAACGTTTAGAGCCTTATGAAATATTAGGTCCGTACCGCGTTTATTCCACGGCAAATTACTTTTCCACCAATCCCGATTCGAATTGACCATGCGAGTCCGGGAAAAAATTGTGACTGATCTATATATGTTCAATCTAGACTCGCCGAGAAGGGGAACTTTTGTCTGGCGAAAGCTGCCAAGGCGTAACGCCTAAGTCTTTTCGCCAAACTTTTCGTTTTGTTGAGTTTAATGTCAGAGTTGCAATGTGTTTCAAATAGCATTTGTTTCCTGCAATATAAATAATCCGATTTCCAGCTCGAAGTTACTAGTAAGCTAGATATAAATATACACAAGGCGCTAATATTTTCTCTGTCATAGCGATTAACGTATATGGAGGGGTAGGGCGAACAATTTGATGTTCAGTGTGTTCAGCTGCACACTGACCCTGGCTCAGAGGCTCCCGCTACCGCTACCAGGTTCGCACCCCACGGTGACATGAATGGAGACTAGAAGTACCTTCCTAAACGACCGAACAGAGCGAACAAAATGCACCACTGTTGGTGGCAGTTTGGCTCATTCCCTACTAATAGCCGTGTTGATGCAACTTGATTGACGTCAACCAACGTCAGCGATGAATCTGTTTCCAGCAAAACTGTTACTTCATGCACGCTCAAACCTCCACAACTGGGAACCACCTCCCCGAGATGGTTCGCAACTTGGCATTCTTCTCGCCTGGGCACGTCTATTAGCCAATCCTGGTCAAATCCATTAGCCAGGTCTGGTCGGTGAAGGTATGACGTATCGAATACTCTGCTGAGCTTGTTGAGTTTGCTGAGCTGTGATTGTAGTTTAGGAAGGTACTGAACGGCTGACGCAACATCACCAAACTGTCTCTAACAGTGGTCTGTTCTGTTCGCTCTGTTCAGTGGTTTAGGAAGGTACTGTAGGATTCAAACGAAACAGCCACAAAAATCAACATAATACCAAACTGTGCATGTCCGTGCACAATTCCTCCAATTTAGGCAAGTAACATTAAGATTTTGCCATCAACTTTCCTCTCGATCTGTCATGGTGGTGACTCGAGAGGGGAGGTAGGGCGGGTACAGGTAATGCATATTTTCCTCAGGCAATAGAAACCGAAATTAAACAGCTCCCCCCAGTATTTTGTCATTTCTAGTTGCCAATTCGAAAATGTCCATTACCTGTAAACTTTAGCATTTACAGGAGACGTCGTCAATGCTGATGAGTGCCCTTGGGTTACGTGCTGGCTTCCTCTGGAGTGACAAGCAGAACAATGAAGAGAGGGGAAATTTCACAAGTTTAACTGTTATTGGAGGGGGGGGGCTCAACGAATGGGGGAGACTGGTTCTGCAGGGAAGGTGAGATCGACCTGATGTCCAAGGGTGGGTAGTCTAAGAATATCTGAATTTCAGTGAATGATGATGAAAAGTTGGAAACTTCCGATCTTCACGAGTTGGGTGAGCTAAGTGTATCACCTTGGGCTTGTGGTTCACGTTGAAGGCTCTGGTGAAAAGGGGAGAAGCTCGAAGCTGATGTTTGTATTGAAGGGTTAATTGAAGAGATGAAAAACACAGTGATTAGAAGAGGATGTTAATTGACAGTCAGATCAGGGTTGACAGGGAACAGAGTCTGTCAGAGGGTTGAAATGATTCGGGTGATATGAAGAGAAACTTCCCAAAATTTTCAAAAGGGGTTGGAATTTCAAGTGTGTGCCGAAAGGAGTTTGGAACATGGAGTCCTTTAACGCTGATCGAGGAGATAAAGCTGCCCAGTCCAAGAGGAAGGTGGTGTAGAGGCAGAAGTTGAAGCGATCAAAGTTAGTGAGTCCCTAGTCCATCGTAATATTTACAGATGGAGAAAACTAAGGTCAGGTGAGAAAGCTTGAAGGCGTTCCCCTTAGTGACTAGCAGTCACTGCAGGGTAGTCGCCGGGATTTGTGGTCAGACACATTCTTCATTTTATCCTTGGAGGAAGAATATCCGTTGGCACTGTCGAACTGTCGCCGTGATCCACTTTTTCATGATTTTGTCACAGTGGATGGGAAGCGATACTGGGAGGTCGAAGTTGGAGGTCACTTCAAGGTGTTAGGAACATTGGTTGTGGCAGGAACAGAAGGTGCAGTGGATGGCAGTTCAGGAAGAGAGGGTTCCAAAATATTGAGTACCTGAGTAGAAACAGGAGAGGAACCGGTCTGTGGATCCATTGTCGAGGTGGTCAGAAGAGGTGGCTTGGATTCAGATATGGAGAAAGCAGGAGATTTCGTTGGAGGTTTCACTGGACGAGTGCAGGATTTCGACATCTCGGATCTCTGAGCATGACTTTAGGGTCAGACTTTGATTTCCAGAACCAAGGGAAAACATGTAAGAAGGTTTGAGGGATGCCAAGAATTGACAGTGAGTCAATTTTCACAACCGTTGACCACTTCCTGGAAGGGGCGAGACGAATTTCAGTTTCAAGTGAGAGAGTTCAATACACATTTTTAGATTGGAAATCTTCTTGTGAAGTTTCAGATTTTCACTCAACGTGGCTTTTTCAGCATTGATAGTGTAACGGACATTGGCTCATCCTCGTACCTACCTGTGTGCTGTTGTGTTGTGGTTGACTTTTGTTGGTGCCAAAATCACTTGTGCAACGGCAAGGACTTTCAGGTTTTGCGCCAAAACCATGAGCGGACGTGCAGGAGAACGTGGCCAAGTATAGTTGGCCACGATTGGTGAACACTTTGTAACCATGAACTGGATTGGTTAACGAACTCACGAGCTGATTGGTTGTCCGGTGGAGCTCTGGATCCGACCGGAGCATATATAAGTCAAGGGCTTCAGGGCCCGGTGTTCTATTCCCGTTGATTCTTGTGTTGAGAAAGAACGTAATAATGTAATCCAAATCTTGTCATGATTATCCCGCATTAAATAAGGTTTAACTACTTCAAGTTTGGCTTCTACATTGAACACACGTTACAATAGCTTTGCTGAAATTTCTAGAAAGTTGTTGTACATAGGAATTGACTGGATGCAAGTTTATCTCGAGTTGCCGGACGCAGGACGAGGAAGGGTGAAGATCTTTGCAAATCTGAGATTTCAGCACCACAGGGTCAGTGAAGTTGTTAAATTCATTTTCCGAATCAGCTGAGTCAACGGGTTCATGAAGGCCGAAAGATGAAGTAGAGGAAGGCACTTTGGAAGTGTTAAGGAATAAATTAAGCCTAAATTAGTCTTTATTACAGAAACAATACAGTTAATTAATTATATGCATAATTCCATAAATATCATACATTTAGTAAATACATGAATCAAACATTATTCATGCCAGACCTAAAATGGCTCCAGCGACTAAGATATAGAAGGGGCCCGTTTCAAAGAAGACCGGAACTGTGTACATTCCTTTGTAAATTGAACCAGCGTAATTACAGCTATTGTTAAGATGAGGAGATGGCATTTCTAACTACGACATTATTTACGACTCGATCAGCGAAGCGTAGAATTTTCAGAAGGAATTCCAATTAGTTTGGAACGTCATCCTTGATCGAACACGATCCTAATTTATTGCACGAAGATCTGCAGGTGACAGTTCATTAAAGCGGCGAGCTACTCAAGCGCACAATACCGAGAATCAGCTGATGCGCCTCGAACGTGACAATACAATGATAGACAAGCGCAACGGTACCTAATTCACTTTTAGGGCCTGAACTGTCAAGACACGCAATTTCTATTCAAAACACTAAGCGATAACGCACTAGTATTTAAGCGGACCTCAGGAATGCGGCATCATCATTCAACTTTTAAAGGTTTACACGTTGCCACCATTCTCTGAACCCTGCTATTCGCGGACGTCTAAAAGCCGTGCCGCGAGCCCGACGTACGACACCGGGAGACGGGAAGCCGGGTGCCCGAACGCCAGCTACGGCGGAGCTCACGGGAGATAAGTATCATTCCGTATCATTTACAACGATTGTTGTACTTGAATTATAGTAAGCCGAGTGCTTAATCCTTTAATATCAATCATTATTAATTATCCTTATTTAGGAATTATTCCAAATGCAACCGTAGTAAGAATGCCAATCGCCGACTATTGTTGATTGAATGTAACCAACCGATCTCGAAATACAATCCTTATAATTCGATTATTGACCAGTGTGGTCCATATTTTGTACAACGTAGAGTCGATTAAAGGCCCAAAATATTATTGATCTGTTGCTTATCATTACGCATCCCTTTTCAAGTGCCATATTCATGTGTTATATTTAGGTTAAATACAACTGATTCATCCTGACAACAATGGTTTATTTTGGGGCATTTGTTCACTAAAATAGATCATTACAGAAGGTGAGTGCCAAAGAGGACGACTTCTTTCGGGCCAGCCAAAGGAAAGGACACGGTGGCGACAACAGGAGCCGATGGGGCCGAAGGAGTTGCCAATGCACAAAAGACAGGATCAGTCAGAGTCGTTGTCGTGGGAGTAGATTCAGGAGTTAGAGATGCGATGGACGGCAAAACCGCTTGCACGAAGAGGGATAGCAAGTTTTTTACACAATGCGAATATGGTTTCTGAAGGATGAGTTGGTTTGTAGGTTTAAATTGCTTCTGTTGGCCTGCAAACAGTGCCATGTGCATCTACTTTCTTTTTTTGAAGTTTGGTCATCTCCTAGAATGTATACCTCGTTGGCCTCGACCATGTCGTGATGTGCATGTGCAGAGATTTGTGCAATTGCACAATACGAACAGAAAATGGTTCTAGGCGACGTGAGTAGCATCGGTGAAGGTACCGAGTTCAACTCTCCAATTTACATGGTCCAACAAATTTCGTAACTTGTCAAAATCAGTGAATTTTTTGGAGGCTGAATGGAGTTAAATCTTTATGGTGAAGTTTGAAGTACACCTAATTGTGATCATTAGTACTGAACTGCTCGTATACGCTGATGTCAAAAATGATCCTTTCATCATTTGTAAGAATAACTTCAAGAGTGTTTCGACCATGGGTTGGCTCAGTAACTAACTGTACAAAGCCACATGTAGAAAATTTTTCCAGAAAAGTGTTTTGAACATGATCACAGGACGAAAATGTGTTCAAATTAACGGTCGAAAGATTTAAGTTTCCGTGCACGATATTTGAGCAACCTGGAACTAACATGGATCTAATATAAGCAGCAGTTTTGGTAAGCTGGCCATCATCAAAACCATGAGGGTTATAAGACGAACTAAAATTAAGTTTGGATTTAGAAAGTCTAACAGTAAACGACTCCACATCTTCAGCAGAGCTACTCAAAAAAAAGGGCAAAACCCCTATGGTGTAGTCTGTTCCACATTATGTCTGCAGAAAACTGACTGTATGATGCCACGTTTCCTTGCACTACGAATGTAAAAACTGTGGATATCACACTTGTAGACTCTACACAGTTACTGTTAGAGTCTACGAGTGGGATATTTTTTAGGTGTTTTTGCACTCGTAGTGGGAAAAAACGTGGCATTATACAATCAGTTCCTGCAAACATAATGTGGAACAGACTATAGATTAAAGCAATACCGCTTGTAAAGGACCCTCCATTCTCTCTGAGCTTGACTGAGGACATCTAGGGTTACTATTTGATAGGTCTTACCGCCCAAGAAAAATTTCCTGCCTAACAGTGTCTTAGGAGCGGTTCGCAACGGGAAAAAACGAGTCCTCCGGGCTTAAGGCTGCAAGCATGAGTGCCTGGAAACACTCGTTTCCCGTCTCACCTATTAAGTACAGAAACAATGAAAGTAGTGGTATTTCACTCTCGACATTGCTACCTCCTACTTACATGATGCCTCTCATGTCTCTTTACAGTGCCAGACCAAAATCAGGCTCAACAGGGTCCAGCTAATCCCCCGCTAATTTTGCCAAGCCCATTTCCTTGGCTGTCATTTCGCTAGATAGTACATAGAGACGGAATATCGAGATTTATTCGCTGTGGGCAGAGCACATCAACTCAACTGACCTAACTGAGGAAGTCAACCGGGTCCAACACACAGCCTCTAACCACTCACAAATCCACAAAGGCCAGAGACCTAGCCCAGCAGGTCAGTAGGGAGGGACGAGCACAGATCAGTAAACACGGAGACAAATCAGTAAACCGAACCAAGCATCAGTAGGAAGAGAAAGGCGATCCCCCTGACTGATGCATGTAGGGGTCTGGATGCATGCAAGTTCAGGGCACATTGTCCCAGCTGGCAAGGCAGACCATCCGACAGTCATCTTTGCCTACGCGCCCATTGCCCTCCACACCACACAGACTGACGGAGCAAGATCTCGTGAGCATCAGGGTACTGCCACCCAGCTGCTCTGTGCACCACCCACCAGATCCAGAGAAAGGTCCTCCGGCTAGTAACCCATCAACTCCATAAATCAAGCAGATGCCTCCACCCAGCGGTTCCCCTTGCCTATCCGCCCATAGCCCATGTAATATGGATTGAGAGAGCCAAAATTGGGAAGCCTGAGACGAATTGCACCATCCATCAATTTAATCAATCAGTCGAATACCCCCAGTTGTAAGTCCCTCTTGACTATCCGCCCACCCCAGAACCTGGACCGACGGAGTAAGAAAACGTGAAACCACGAGGTACGGCCCCATCAGTCAAGCGAATGCCTTCACCCAGTGGTGCTCCTTGCCTATCTGCCCATAGCACATAGTACATGAACCGACGGAACAAGAAAATGAGAAATGCTGGGGTCTGGCACCATCCGTCAAATCCATCCTTCAGAATCCACAAGTCTCGCAGCAAAGGCTGCAAGGGCCCTTGGCTGCAATTCCAGGAGATCCCGAGTGGACAGGGCCAACCCAGACCGGCAGTTACCCAGGAGAGACAGTGGTAGGAGATGTGGGAGGTCGGTGACACAGGGCAGGGGATCTTTAAAGTCCTTCCACGTGTCCAGGAATGGCTACAGAAGATGGGACATATGTCACTTAACTCGTGACGGGTCATTGGGAACCTCTGACAGCATCTTTGGTGGTTCAGATTAGCGTCAGTGTTAACCTGAAGGTGCGGAAATGCAATAGAGACAGTGTAGCATGTTCTTCTGGACTGTAAGCTGGCTCCAGGCGAGTTGGCTCGTGCTGCCTCGATGAGGAGCTGTGTCACTGCCGGGCAGAAATCACATTGAGTCAACATCAACGTACGGCCATCACAATGCTTTGTTTTAATTAGACAGTCAGATTTCCCCAGTCTGTGCCAGTTCTGAGGAAATCCACGGGAAGGCCCAGACACTGGACCGGGCTGGTCCATGCGGCATGCACGCAAAGATGCGACTTAACTATGCCTAGTAAAGAACACCGAAGCCAAACAATACGTCCTTGCTCGGTGTCACACCCATTTTGGATCACAGCCCAACTTGCCCAGTCCTCAGCGCAAACCCTTGTCCCAAAGGTACAGATATGGCTTGCAGACTCCCCTTACCTACAGTGTTCTATAGAGTAGAGGCTTTTCACCTTGGAGACCTGCTGCGGATATGGGTGCAGTCTGGTGCGAAAATCAAGTTCTTTCCCTCGGATTTTCAATGGCCAACTGGAATGCTCCAGGGAGTCCATTCCTTACAAAAAAAAAAGACAACTCTTCCCGGGACTCGCGCTGATGTCTGTGAGTTTGATTGCGTTCACGCATTGGATCCACTAAGGCTCAGTCTATGCATCTGGGTTCAGGAATATTAACCCGATTCCTTTTCGGTCTTTTGGATGGGCTTTTTGTTTCGACACACACTTCCCAATTCAGAAAAGATTTTCCCTATACCTCAGGGCCGGCTGACCCATGTTCAACTGCTGACTGCTCTTCAATGCAACTCTTCTCCACCTCAGTCCTCAAGGCTCTTACTCAAGTATTTGCTGCTACCACCAAGATATGCACTAGCGGCGGCTCCAAGTAAGCCTACACCCGACACCTTCTAGGCTCACTGCTGCGATCCTCCTACTCACCAGGCTTGTACAGGCTGCCCACAAGGAGCTGTGGGTTTACCATGGCAGCCTGGTATGGGCTCAACGCTGGATTGCCATCCATTTTCACGGCTAGAGGCTTCGGCAGGTGAGTTGCTACACACTCCTCAGCATCCAAATTCCATGGCCACTGTCATGCTGTCTATTGCAACCAAGACCTTTCAAGTGAACTGATGAGCATCCGCATTGGCCGTCATAACCCGGAGTTTGGTTCATCCCATAGCACCAGTTCTGCTTACCAAAGTGGCCCACTGGGCCTCACATCCAACGTCCGTACTTCAGTCGGGCAAGCTGGAGTTCTCACCCATTGAAAATTTAAGAATAGGTCGAGATCGTTTTGGTCCAAAGGTCCTTAATCATTCGCTTTACCGGATGCGACTGTGTTACTTCCAAGCGTCAGCTATCCTAAGAGGAACTTCGGAGAGAACCTGCTGTTAGACGGTTCAATTAGTCTTCTGCCCTATACTCAAGTCCGATGATTGATGGGCACACCAAAATTGTTACAGACCTCCACCAAAGTATCCTCTGGCTTCCTCCTGCCCAAGCATAGTTCACCATCTTTTGGGTCCCAACGTGATTGATCTTGCTGCGCCTCACCAGCGTTGTGGTTGAGACAGGCCGGCGCTGCGCAGCCAGTCTCGGTCGAACCGTAAGCACGAACGGATCCCGCCTTGGCCATCCTTTCTGTCGGCCTTCACTTTCATTGCAACTTCGGGTCTCGTCCGTCGTTACATCTCACACATGTGTTAGACTCCTTGCTCCGTATTTCAAGATGGGTATGGTGGGCAACCAACCAATTCACTACATACTACAGTGGCCACAGTGAAAGCTTGGTCCAGACAACAGCGGGTCCACTGTCACTACCTGCCACCATAGCATACGGCAACTGGGTGCTATGACTGCCGGACCGGCAAACTGCACGCCTTTCTCACGAGAGGAGGGCACAGACATGGGTCTCAAATGCTCCCTCAATGAGGCGGAGGAGTCGGGTCAAGGCTGGTTATAACTCTAACCGGAGCTGGACCCTGCAACCTAAGTTGAACAGGTTGGCTACCGGCAACGGATACCTACCCATGCTTTGCCGTATGACGTCCGATTGTTTCTTCCAACCGGTCGTGGTAGTGGGGAAAGTGCACTCTGGGTGACAGCCACTGGTAGCCCAAGCAAGTTCCTTTCGGATACGTTTGTCACAGGAGCACAGCCGACTGATACGTTGAATCCCCATTCGATTTTTGAGACGACCCGTTTTCGTCCAAATGGTTTCACATACTCTTGAACTCTCTCTTTAAAGTTTACGGCAACTTTCCCTCACAGTACTTGTTTGCTATCGGTTTCGTGGAAGTATTTAGCTTAAGGTGGAATTTACCACTCGTTTAGGGCTGCACTCCCTAAGCAACCCAACTCCAGAAAGGGAGAGAACCGTTGTCCTGCCTCTGAAGGATCCACACAGGCCTTGTAGTCACCAGAGGGATGGCTCCTCCCAAACGTCACATTGTCCGGTGCCCTCTGGGAATGGGGGCTTTCGGCACTGGGCTCTTCCCCGTTCACTTATCGTTATTAGGAATCCTTGATAGTTTCTTTTCCACCGTTTAGTGATACACTTAAATTCAGCGTGTAATCTCGTCTGATCTGAGGTTGCTTTTATGGCTTTTTGAGATTTCCCATTTCGGGGGAAAGGACCCTAACCGCGAAATCATGACTGCTTATCCGTTCTGCGGGTAGTTTAAATGAAGAAGGTTAACCAGCTTCTGGTGACTGAGTCTGGAGTTTTCTGCAACAGCCGCAGTCCTTGACTTCTTTCACAATATCCATTACACACATGGACAGACCATGAGGCAAACCATGCTCTGTTCGCATCTCCAAAACCAACATTTCTGAAAGGTACTAACCAGCCGCATGCTCCGGGCAGGGGGCAACATTTGGCTTCTCTGACAGTTCTCCCTCCACGGAATCCATCGAGTACCAAAGTGTAAGTAGACGATGGAAGTTAGGCGAACCCAGGGACTCCTTCTATTAACGTTCATGATCTGGCCTGACCTGCCTGCAACCACCACTCATATGTCCGAACCAATCGAAGAAGATGTAAACACAGACCAACGATGCTAGCCGGTGTCGTGTGCCCTAACCGAAGAAGTAAACACACTCCGCCATCATAGTAGCCAATCCGTCTTTGTGCCCCCAAACCATCGAAGAAGACGTTGGGAATGCAGATCGCAGAAAGCAAGGTAGTAACCGTTGACACCCCAGCAGTACAGAAGTACTTCATATAGCACACAGAGGTAATTGAGAGTGATTCGGCAGGTCAGCAGGGCTAAAGAACCTTCGACTCGGCAGGTTTGTTCACATGGGAGAATAGAACATCCTGTTTATTTTGGCCACACCAACCTGCTCTTCACATCTCTGATTTGGACCCCCCCCCCATATCACCGTTGCTAACACAGAAGAACGTCTTTCCCACTAACACAAACGATAGTCAAAACCATTGAAAAGTGAGGAACAACGGCATGAAGTAGCTGAAGCCGTGAACAGATCGTGCTTTGATCAGCTGCAAAACCCTGTTCGGCCATGCTACATTGCACAGTGCACCTAAAGCATTGCTAACGCAGAGACCTCGAAACACCATCACAGCCCCCCAGATCGATGCGGGAGTCGTCCATTTACAGCCGGGAGACCCCATGTTCAATACCTCTCGAACGGTAGCCTCCAAAAATTGTAGGCTTGGAGGAACGACACGCACCAGACAGGAAGCTAAACCACCAAGCAAGGTAGCCCAGGACCTGCCGAAGGCATCCACACACTGCCCAGATGTGCCGGACAGCGCCGTGCTTTGATCGGCCAAGTTTGGGATTAAAGAGATTCCCACTCAGCTACCAAGCACCTCGCACTTAGCATTGCTAAGGCAGGTTAAATAGCAAACCGGAAGTCCCAGATATCTGAAGTTTGGACTGTATATATGTCTTTTCACGGCCGATCTAACAAGCCAACCCCCACTAAAATCAGATGATGGACAAATAGTTTTTGAGTTACTAAAAAAAAAAAAA
>JAHWFP010237840.1:15475-41042 GCA_023313725.1 Lithobius niger
CCCCCGCAGTTCAAGCCCAACTCCAGGTCCGTCTGCACCCTACTAAGCCAAGCTATTAGCGTCCGTTGCGCAGATGCTGCCCGATACTTCACTGCCAAACACTCCTTATCAGCGCTGCTATAAAACCGAGGGGAAAATGTAAAGTGACCAGATCGTCCCCAAAATCGGCATGCGCCCGAGACTAATGCCAAACGGACAGCACCAAGAGATGGTGGCTCTCGGACCTACCCACAGGCGCTGGTGATCCCATGAATGGCATGGGCAAGACTTCTTAGCATGGCGAGTGTTACATTCGGAAAAATAAGGTTATTTCGACTTTTCTCAATAACCAACAGTGTGGACATCATGACACTAGAAGTCAGTATGGGTCTCGTCCCCCCCCCCCCTGCACATTTCGAGCCTATCCACAAGTCTGTGTGCACCCTATGAGCGAAGATTCAAGAAAAATGTTGCGTGGCAAGTGAGGCAAGTGTGGACCTGTAGATAGGCTTGAAATGTGCAGGGGAGATGACACCCATGTTTATCGTGAATAGCTCGGCTTACAGGGCATGCATGGGCTTGCGGATAGGCTCAAAGTGTGGGAGGGGAGACGATACTAATATTGACACCGAGTTTCATGATTCCCACACTGCTGGCTATTAATTAAAGTCGCAGTAACCTAGTTTTCCCTAACACTCGCCACGCTACGAAGGTCTTGTCCATGGCATGTTTGGGGTCACCAACACCCATGGGTTAGTCCGGCAGCCACCATCTCTTGTGCTGTCCGTTTGGCATCAGGTCCCGGGCACATGCCAGGTTTGAGGCCAATCGGACGACTTTAATTTTACATCAGCATTGCTAACCGAGTGAAAAATTGCCAACTACAACAGGCATGTTGTTTCTCTGCAACTACCTGTGCTTTAGATCTGAAAATTGGTAGCCAGGGTTATCTCGTCCCGTGATCTAGCATACCCCCAGGGTTGTAGCTCGTCTCAGCGGGCACTGTTAGTATTCGGAGTATTTAACATGGGGTTTCCGTAATAAGCCTACAACCAAAGTAAGTTTTTCGAAATAGCTGCATTCGTAACAGGGCTAGAGGTTTGAAAATTCAGGGATACCCATGGGGCATCTCCAGATACGTGCATACCACGTTTTAAGTGGGCTACTTCTTCTTTTCAGGATCGCTCATGGAAGCACGGTTATTGATCCAAACGTTTACTTTCATGTACCTCACTATTACAGTCGTGGTGATCATAAAAGAAAAATCCGGGTTTCCCAAACGAAAAGAAACTACCTCCGCTTCTCTTTTTTCCCACGCACCATCTTCCAGTAGAATGCTCTTTCAACTCATATTGTGGATACTTTGTCCTGCGAGTCCTTTAAAACGAGACTTATGGATTCCAGAACCGCGGTTTCATGCAGTGACCATGGATGACTGGTTTTTTGTGTTGTGCATTTTCTTTTTTTGTTTCTATTTTTTGTTTTGGTTTTTTGATCTGCCTTCAAAAGCTGCCCTAATGTTCCGGTGTGGCAGCTAATAAATAAATAAATAAGTGTCCAGGACGATTGGTTTGGGTTTGGCAAACTTGAGCGCTATTCAAGGCACTAGGCGTAAAAGTCGGCTTTTTTTCTAACAGGTGTACAAAACTTTAGGAGAGCTGAGGTGGTGTCTCCAGCTGGGTGTACACCAAATTTGATGTGTATAGGATGATTGGCTTAGCATTGGAAAACTTGAACGTCCATCGAACAATGGGCGGAGGCAGCTGCAAAGTTTGCGAGATGGTAAGCACGTCTTCTCCCAAGTTGTATGCAGTAGTATCAGGACCAAAGAAGGGTGTTCGACACCAGATCGATATGCTCTCTGGTTAACACAATCCCTTTCACTGTCACTCGAATGCCTAGGATTTTCAGTTCGGGGACCCCAAAATGGTATTTCTTTCTTTTTAGGGTTCATCCCGCTTTTCTGAACCTGTCAAAGGTTGCTCTGAGGACCTTGCGATGCTCAATCCACATCTTCATTGCCACGACGATATCGTCTATGTACAGAATGCAGGCAGTGCCAATCAGGTTCGTTTTGCAACAGTGAAATGTACTTGGATCCTGCTAGAAAGTGGAATACTTTGTTCGTGCGCAGTATCAAACACTTGTCAATCTCAGTGTGTAGGTTTAGCTCACCATAGTCGAGCACGGGACGCAAGCCTCCTCCATTTTTTTTTCGTTTTAAACTATTGACTATTCATTTACTCAATTCAGCCTGACTTCTCAAGCTCATCTATCATTTTCCCAATTTCTCTCTTTATTTTTGGAGAGGTTAAGTTCACATGTTGACACTTGGGAGTGGCTTATGGGCTTAACTTGATCGTATATTCCTTGTTGTAGCTTATGCTGGGTTTCCTTGGGACGATATCCTAATACTCATCGAGCATGGTTTCCAGGTGTTTAAATTGGTTGTCAGTCAGTTTATTGAGCTTCTCTTGGCCAGACTGGGTTTGTACAAGTCAATTGGGTTGTTGGGATTGGCAGCATGGGCAGACAATAGGAAGGAGTGTCGAATATTGCCATCAAAGGTGCTTGGGGCATTGGCATAGTCCATGTGTAGCTTCACTTTCTCCAAATAGCCTATGACAGGGTATAGTCAATAGCCAAGTTGTCGAAGATTGTGAACTGCATGTTGAGATGACGTTCCTGAGTGACGATTGGGATGGTAATTTTTCCTCTCGGGAGTTGGTCTGGTGAGTGTTGGTAGAATTCCTGAGTCTGACTTGATATCCTTTCCAGCCTTTTCATTTAAGGCGAGGAGCCATTCTGTTTTAACAGCACTTGCTGCTCATTCGGAGTCTAGGCCACTGATAACCCTTTCTGGTAGGCGATCGTATGCAATGAGTGCATGCCGTCGGGAGATACTACGTACTTCATCAGCCGATTTGTTTTTCACCTTGGTCTCTTCGGTAGCAAAATAAGCGACATGTCCTACTTCGTTGCAGTTAAAACAGACAGCATGGCTGTGCTATGGTCGCGGACTTGACAGATGTTGATGGGAGGCAGTACGGTCTTGCCAGGTTCCGTCACTTCGTGGTCTTGGGCCTATGTGTAGGCGCATTGTAGGGGTTGCAGCTTTCTTATTTTTTCCTACTTTCCCTTTCTTTTCTAGTTTTCCTACTCTTTTTGGAGTGTTGTTTAATTGAAAAGTCTTTAATTAAAACATAACTGAAAAACTTCGTAAAACTCCTTCGTTAAAACAATTTATTTTTAAAGAAATGAGTTAGGTTATTTATTTTTTTCCACAATGTAGTGATTTCTTTGTGGCATCGAAGAAATCACAAAGATTTCTTTGATGTATCTGTAAGTTTGGGTAAAAAAGAACTCTTTGGCTATAAAGAAATTTTTTCCCCCGCCACATGCATGATCTTTAACTAATGGATGGCAAACTCTGCCGGAGACAGAATCTGGGCTACGGCAATTTGCCATTCCTCGGCAACCTTTTCTTTGTGTCATAGGATCCGATTACCAAAGTTTGTTGCCATCACTCTGGTGTTGGTCCACTCATTGACCGAAATCGTACGGCAAATTTCACATTACCAGGCTACAATCCCGCCATCAACTGCAAACCAACTGCTGTTTGGGAAGAGTGTGCAAAATATGTGCACCGCTTCAGTCTGGAGAGTTAAGGTCTAAGCCTGGAGTCACTGGTAAAATCCATTTTATGACGAATCCCCAGACCAGTACTAATTTCAAAAATGTCCAAAAGTGTTCTACCTTTTAGAGTCTATTTGAATAGCTCAATGCAAAATAAATACCTTGCACTGCCAGCTTAAGCCCTCAACCCTCAAGCTAATGGTTGTAATCAAGTATTTTCTCAACCCTCAACCTAACCCATAACCGCCTAGATACGAACGTACGCCTTCAACGTATAACAGCGAAAAACTAAGTCCCAGCGCGAGCTTTGTGAGGGGTCCCCGGGGACCCCGAACAAAGCGGGCAGTCACAGCCCAGTGGTCAGCGTCGTCGGCTCCAAACCAAGAGAATGCCGGTTCGAATCCGAGAACCGACCCAAGTACCATATGGACTCTAAAAAAAAAAGGGTCTGAAAGTTTTTTCAGGCAGTTATGGGTTATGAAAAAACAGAAAGAGCCTTTAGCTCTCGGTCCCCGCGATACCCAAAGGACCAAACGTCCATTGCCGCTGGGTCCAACTAATCCCAGCAGAGAATTAAAATCAATACACATCCTTGACGCCGAAGGTAGCACACTTTGCAAAACTCACCTATGTAATTTACAAGACGACGGACATCTTTCAGAAAACAGCTTAAATTGATTCTGTTACAAAATTTTATTTTTCTTAGGGCACACTTTTTTATTTCCTAACTATAAATAATAAATACAGTGTGATGTTATGAACATATTGGTGAAAAAATAAAACAAAAATTGAAACAAGTGACAAATGTACATTCCTAAAAAAACGTTTATACAACAATGTTGTCAACTGCATATTTCGTTTTAGAGTAATTGTAATAATATACAGACTAACCTGTGCAATCATGGCATCCCACAAAAAAACCTCGTAGCGAATGCCTTGCAGTGACTTGATTTCCAATTCAGTATTGCATAATCTTTACTAGAGTTTTTAAAGTTAGAATGTTGTAACTCTTAGATCAGAATGTACTTGCTTATTTTTTAATGAGTGGGCAATGGAGTTAAAACTATTCAATAGACAATGAAAAAGATCATACAAAATAACACATAGGCGCAAAATGTAAGTAGTTTGTAGCCATCCTTCCAGAATAAGTGGAGGAATAGCTTTCCTCACTTCTGTGGTATAATCATGTAGTGAGAAAAAAAAACACTTTCGCAGCCGACAACCTACTATTATTGGAGACTAGGTTGTAACTGCAGCGTAAAATAGCCTGAGATCAAGTAAGGCACCCAATTCATTATTTAAGGCACAGCGTTACTTAAGGCCAAATAACTAATGAAATAAGTTTGACATAATTGAAAACACTGATACACCATTACAGTTAATTAGCTGCACGATATTTATAAAATTATAATTCTACTTCCCACAATCAAGTGACAGTGCATTCAGTACTTCAAATGTGAACGCATTTAATTCCATACACTCAACAACAAAATTATGGCCTTCAATGAAAGAATTAAAGCCTATTCCGAATGCGTCCAATATGTTACAGCCACTGGCATCAGCAGAAGAGAGATCGCAAAGTATCACACAGGAATGAATTCAAAACCACAACTGTCAATTCTGGTCAAGTCAATCTAGCCTCACTTCTGACAGAGGCCAAAAGCTAGCCTACGTGCACCCAGTTGGAGTTGAGAGCATGCATGACGCCAATCACTGTCAACTAATTATCAAAGGAAAACAATTCCTCTTACGGTACGACCCATGGAAAAAAGAAATTTAAACCGTAGAAGATGGTTTCTAAATCTATTTACTTGCCTGGTAAGTTTACATGTATGAAGAAAGTACACACCTATGTGAATATCGTACCAAGCCATTCTGTGTGCAGATCATTTCGATGCGAGGTTGTGTAGCACTACAGATTGGAGGAAACTATTGAAGGTTTGAGCACAAGATAGTGCATTCAGAATCCTTACACGGATATTGTGCAAGTCTATGCCATCACTTTCCACGAATTACCTTTTCTTTTCCGGTATTTAGGGGTGAGGTGTGTTCAAGTTCTTTGTTAGCAATGGCGGTCGGCTGGCAGTAATGAGAACAAGTCGCAGAATACTGATGTCGAATTTTAAGAGGCGGTAACGTAGTTGGGCACACTCAGAATCAGATTTTAACTGCTTTTGTTGAGCCATGCTACACATACTTTCGACAGGAATGTAAAGTTTCTTCAAATTACACACACATATTTTCTATTAGCTGTTGTTTACATTCCCTAAACTGCCTAATGGATTTTGTGTTATAGTATCTTATTAACAAAAATAGGAAACATTAACAGGCTATTTGTTTCAATACCTCTACAAATCGTACCCAATATCCAGTTTGCCCAATGATGCGTGCAAATGAGCATTTTCTTCATTACGTGGCAATGTTCTGTACCGCTCGTTGTGTGCTTTCAGTCTAACAGATGGCAGTGAAAGCAGCGGCACATCATGGATCTAATATCACCATACAAACTTGTACACTTCAGACTTCCTCAGTTACTGCAATATGAATTAATATGTTACTAATGAAAACAACCCCCCCCCCCCTGCCCACAAAAAATAAGAGAAATGAGTATGCATCAGTTCTCATTTTGGTCGCATCCGTTTAGCATTTACGGCAGTATCCAACTTCCTAATTCGTATAATTGTAAGAAGTGCAGAAAACTTGAGGATAAAACTTTACAGCTAGAATTTATGAAATTTCACTTTTAACATTTCGGAGTATTGAAGCAATTTTTTCAGCACATTCTTCGGTTTGAATTCAGTGTTCGTGGGCTTCACTGTCACTTGTGGTTTCATCTAAAAACAGATCAATAACCTCATTATTTAATGGGCATGGACTACCATTTACAACTGAGTTCGCAACCAGCATTACTCAAAAAAGAGTTAACAACTTCAGCAACTTCAACAACTTCAGCAACTTCAACAACTTCCCTAAAAAAAATGAGAAGGTATGATCAACTGCAGGGCCGTAGCGAGAGGGGGGCAAGGGGGGGCAAGCTGCCCCCCCAACTTTTGCCAAGTTGGCAAAAGTCGGCAAAATTGAATCACGTGTGGGTCAGAGAAATAACACCGCCAAAGTTAGCCTTTCTTGCAAATTTTCTCTAGATTTTTGTGTACAATTTAAAAAATGGTACTAAATATTTCCGACAATCGGACTATTATTTAGCATATTAACCGACTATCCGACTAACTGACAGCTAAAGGTGGGGTGACCTTATCTGAGAAAGCATAGTTTGATCTAGCTTAATTCCATCAACTCTCCCTTCGTATTTCGGTTTCCTTAAGTTGACCTTGACTGCATATTAAGGCAGAGTGAGAAATCGGGAATTCGTTGATTTTCAATAAAATATTTTCTCCGGCTGAAAGAGGAAATAATTCTGGAAAATCCCCCCGATCGACCTGTTGCGAACTCACTGTCGGCAAACCGACAACAGTCAGTAAGTCACTTCGGTCTTATTTACACGACCGTCAAAATGAGTACGGGCAATCTTGGAACGGGTAGAAAACCAAGAATGCGTATTGAGTTGGAGTGCACTGCATGTAGTTTTGACAACGATTACCGTAACAAGCATGAAACGCATTGCCATGGCGGCAAAACTGTCCAAGTCAGACAAACTGATGCTCTGTCAAACCCCTTCGAGTTAGATGGAGCAGAAAAAAGGTGAGGTAGTCAAAAATTTTTTCAACCTTAAACCGTTGGATACAAGTTATAATTTGTCCTAATTATAGCCGAATCAGTTTAACAGCCAACCGAGCAATTAGGTATTGGATATAAAAAAAATACGAGGCTAACACTAACAGCTACCCTAGAATAAAAAAACTTTTGACCACCTAAAAATCCATAAAACATTTGCCGACTCTAGCTAAAAAAAAATATTTGATCGTTATAAGATTGTTTGTTGAATACTGCAAAAGAACTATCTCAACGATAGGCTTGGTTAAAATACCGAATTTATATTCATAGCTCTGCATTGCTGCTAAAAGAAGCAGCTTTCATGGAATGCCGACTTACAGTAAATTATTCTTGAGTTATATCGTGATATTCGAAAACAGTAAAATTTCTTCTCTGCGTGCTGTTAAATTGAAAATGGTCGTAATAATATAGGTTGGAATGAACAAAAAAAGACTGATTGGTGCTAGACTACAGAAACGAAACAAGTTCCTATTTTTTTAATAAATCACTACCTTTTCATACTTAAAAAACTAGCAGTAGGTCATATATGCAGGATCCAGTGGCCTTCTAAAGACACCGTTAGGTCCACCCCCCCCCCTACACACACAAGAGAAAGGAACAGCTAAAAAAAAAATTTGCAGAAATAGAAGAAAAAAAATAATTCACTAAAAGAACTAGCCGAAACACATAGAAAAAGCACTGTGTTTAGTAGGTAACTTCTTTAATGAAACGAACGTGTGATCGTGTGTTACCTTTTATTGATAAAGGCACCTGCAAGGTGCTTTCTGCCGTGCAAAAATTAGTCCTTCGTTAGTTTAATATTCCTTCATATCACTTCACTTTGCATTTGTGTGTACCTTTCGACTACGCGAACTGGTTAAAGATTTTCTACAGAATGTAGTTTCCATTAAAGTATTGTTACAGCCAAGCAGGGCTGCATCGGGCAAATGATCGGATGCGGTTAACGCTCGCTAAAACCCTTTGGAGCACCTGCCATTTTTCCTACGACCTTCATGAGACTTCACTAGGGCTGAAAATAAGGGATAGTGTAAGTTTATGTGTGTGTTGGGTGGGTGGGTGAGGGTGGGAGGGGTGGTACCCCTGTTCAAAAGTCTACGCGGCCGTAGCAAAAAAGAAAAAAAATTATCTTTTGGTAAATCGGCCCCTCTCAGGCCAACTTTCCGTATTCGCCCTTAGTCAGGGCACGGAAATTATTTTTTTTATTTTTAAAAAAGCTCTTTTCCTCCGGTTCATATATTTTCTTTCACTTTTGTGGAGCCTAGAAAGGTCTTTGAATATCTAAAAATCCGTCAGCTTCCCCGTCACAGCGCTCCGTCACAGCGCTCCCCCAGACCCCCTAGCTGGAGTGGGTAAGTCGGCAAATTTAAGCAAATTTTGAAAGAAAAGTCGGTAAATTTTGCCTCTCTGCCCCCCCAACAAAATGCCCTTCGCTACGCCCCTGATCAACTGTTAAACCACTCTTTCCTTAAGCACCTGCGGTTATGAAGATAAAAGAACAAAATACAAAATAGTTTATTTTTAGCCTTTTCATATGTGTGTATTAGTTTACTTAGGTAAACATTTATTGCGTAAACTTCACCCTTAAAGTGGAATAAACAATACTGTAACTGAATTTTGAGTCCAACTTCATACTTGCTTTATGCAGGGTTCATAGGCTAGCTGGAAAAGCTTGAGAAGTCTGGAATTTCGTAAAGACCTTGAAAAGTATGAAATTCTGACAGATCAAGAATATCACGCTGGAAAAGTCTATAAGGTACTTGCATCTTAAATGTCATTGAACCTAATCAGTTAATATTACGATGCAAATATTTTTTGTATGATAAAAATTACCTTGGAGATCCATCGTAAAAGTACGAAATAGCAAACACCGAACCACAAATGAAGAACAAAATAGTTCTCTTGAATTTTCGGTGGATTCAGAGTTTGTATCAGATGGAAAATTACAAATGTCCTTTCTGTTCACCTTCTTCAGAAGCGAAAACAGCACTACGTCAAGAGGATTACTGCATCACTTAAGTGTTCGTTGGATTTTGAATCAGCCGCTCGTCACGTGCATCACTGATTTGTACATGATAGCAGAGTTTCTTCCTTCACATGTGGTTGAGATTGGTTGAGAAGTCGGATGACACCACTGTGTCAATGGTGGCGTATGCAGGGCTGGAGATGTTCATAAGGGAGCTCCTTACGACTGTAAATGTCAGATGCGAGAGATTCCAAGTCCCTGAAGATGAAGTTCGCTGAAAGAGTTGGCTTGAAGGAGAACAGCTGCATCATTCCACTTAATGAAATGCTTTTAGTTTAAGCTCAAGTGCATTACAATGCCATTGGTGATCTGCATCTTTCTAACATCTCTTTGGCGTTCGCGGACTCGAGTGTGCACTTTCCTATTTGGAGGAAGCTATGGGCTGGAGGGGTGGGCATAGGAACAGGGGCTGGGGTGGGTGTAGGAGGAGTGGGGGGTGGGGGTCTTGCAATGGCTTCCGATGCAGATGGGGTACAGTGTGAGGGGGGTTGGGGTAGGCATGGAAGAGGGTGGGGGATGGCGGCTGCCCGGATGGGGAGCCTGGGAGGAACCGGTGGAGGGGGGTGCCTTTTACTCAGTAGTCTTTTGTTCTTTGTTTGTGGTTTGGTATTTGTTTTTGTACTTCAATATGTTGTACATTTGCCACTTGTAATCGCCAGTTATCCGTATTTTACGTGAAGATCCATCATTCTTGTGAATGGGTGTGCCAGTGCTTCGTAGTTAACAACGATCACGTTAGGCCTGTGACAGTTCTCTACGCTACAATCTTACTACTGCATCATGATTTCGGCTGTTTTGGTTCGAGCATGGATAAAGTACAATTTTTTAATTAATTTGTATTGAAACTGCCAACTTTTTTCCTTATTGTTCCCTGACTACTCATTCAGCTAACAATGCTGTACATAAACTGGAATTACTGGTCCTAGAAAAAGCTGGAATTAGACTGAGACTAGGACGCACGAATCCAGTTTATGGATTTTTGCAGCGGTGCAAGCTAGTCATGCAACGACATCATCTAGAAGTAAAACTTGGTATATTTTCTTTGAAGTGTACTGATCTGTGCAGCTAGTAACACATTTCAGTAACTATTTAACTTCAACTATCTATGTCATTTGATCATCTTTTGGTCTCTCTTGAAAGTATAGTTGTTAGTTAAGTGAAGTTGATTGTCGTTGAAAGAGATTGTACTGATCGAATAACTGAAATCGTATTGCATGAAACGGTATAAGTTCTGTTTTTGCATTGCAGCAGAGTAGTAGTACCATAAATCGTGATTAAATAAAAATAAAGGCATTGCATTTTTGCTAGACTGAATTCAGACCATGTACTGGGATGATTGCATGGCATCAATGCACAAGAGTTCCCGATTGTGAATAGTGCTGGACATTACGAAGGTTTGGGCGGTGAGAAATTAGTTTAACTAGGAATTCTGTTGGATTTTGAAGGGGTGACCATTCAATAATCTAAATTTGTGAATAAATGAGAATAAAGATAAAGACATTATGTTAATGCTACATTGAATCACGAACGTGAACTATAACCGTTTTGTTGTGATAGTGCAACATAGATTATGCTTTTGTTAAACCTCCCCCGGGGACTTTAGCCAAGTGAACTGAATAAGCCCATGGGCGTTTAATACATGATTTACGGAAATGTAATATTCACTCTTACCTCCTTTTTTCCCGTTATACGCATGTCGTCGGAGTCTGTCGTATAGGTCCTCTTTGTTGGCATATAAGTTATCTGTACTTCTCTGTTTTCCATTGTGAAGTCCTTCTGCAAAGTAATCATTAAAATAAATACCTGTTAGTCATGAGCGTAAAAGCACTTGGTTTGCTCTTCTTTGGTTCGTTGATTCCGCAACATAATAATTACCTTAAGGTACTAACGTGCAATGATTGTAAGCAATAAATGATTCAGTGGCACGTATACGCACAGTGCAATCACTGTGGGCAATGACCATACCAAAACCAAAAGTTTTTTTTTGTCACAAGGAGAGTCGCTTTCCATGCACTATGTTCCTTTCTTGCCTCATTTCAGCAATTTTACTTTAAAAAAGTGCTTCACAGATATAAATTTGGTGTACTGTTTTGCCCGAGATGAAACGAGACTTCCTCCAGTGTCAGCCTCGTCTCGATAATAACCATAGGGGTCTCGTTGTCATTTCGTCATCCGAGATGTAACACTGGCCTCGGGCTTATTGAGACGAGACAAATCTCACCAAGACTGCAATGTAGAAACCCGGCGATTTTGGTTTAGTTTGAATTTTAAGTGACATGCCAATGTTGTTGCCAAGCGTTCTTAACCGCAGCTGAGACAAAAGAGAAATGGAGAAGTCACCAAACGTCACCGAACAACCAAAAAAGTCACGAAATTAGTGTTTCACACGAGATGAGACAAGTTTCAAGTCTCATTTGATTTTGACCCACTTTTACCTACCTCTAATAAAAAAAGCAGTCATTTATATTATTTCAGTTGGCAGTATGTTCGTCTATACTTTCTGATAACGATACGCATATGTTGGTCTCACCATCATCTACCTCCAACTGTTCTTTTTAGTCTTCGCTGACGATTTGTTTTTTTCCTTCTGGACAGCATGTCCAGAAGGAAACGACACACCGTTAGTGATGACAAAAAAGAACAGTTAGAGTTGGGTGAAGGTGAGACCAACATGAACATAACGTTTTCAGAAAGCATAGACGAACATACTTCCAACTGAAATAATAAAAATGACAACAGCTTTTTTATTCGAGGAAGGCAAAAGTGGGTCGAGACCAAATGAGACATAAAACTTCTCTCGTCTTGTGTGAAACATTAATTTCGTGATGTTTTTCAATTTTTTGTTTTCATATTCGTTTTCATTATGAGAGCAAACTGCTGCAGATTGCAGCAGGCCCGCAGTCAGGGTTTGACCTAACCCTCAGCACAGCCGAAATCTGGTATCTACCCCCAAATTCTTAGGTAGGAAAAAAAAAGTTATCGCAGATAAAATCTAAAAAAAAAGACCAGAAATTCCCGAATACAAGCCTGAATTGCACATTCAATAATCTGAAACAAATGTAGTTTCCATACTACAGAGGACTTAAAGGGACACCCGGCCTGCCTTATAACAGCCACGCGCTGATCGCCATCTGCGCATATAACATCGCAAAGGTCAACTGAGATAGTAGCTGCGTTCCTCGCAACGAAGAATGCAGCTACTGTCTCAATTGGCATTGCACATAATAGACGAACCACCAGAATGAACGTATTAATCGTGTCATCACAAACCGGAACGATTCTCGCATTTTAACCCTCTGGGCCCTAGAAGCCGATATATCGGCTTTACATTGTATACGTTTGAGTTAAGAAAAGAAAACCTTAGGGCCCAGAGGGTTAACATCACAATTTATAATTTTCTAGGCTAGTGTCTTATAATTTTACTTCGGCGATCTACTGGAATAATTAATTAATTTTTACCGCATTAGTTTTAGATGTTTGATCTCACGGTAATTATTAGAAAATTAGTACATGCACACACTGAGATGAAACGTCATGGTTATTGTAAGCGCGCAAAGGATCATATACTGCGGAATGCAGTAAATATAGTTAATTATTATTCAACTATTCAACAGAAAATCTCCTAGACGCAACATTTTAAAACTGATTTTTACCAAGGGATTAACTAACGGTAGGGAAATAGACCTTTAGGGCCATTCTTGATGTGGTGGATCGAGAAAAATGGCGCTGGGAGGAATGTCCTTTTAACAGACATGTTGTGTGGCTAGGAGACTAGTCGAGGAGGTTGTCAGTGTGTCATGCTGACAGGAAAACTTAAAGTACACCTAGAATGTTGGCAGCGTTGTCTCGACAGAATCCCTAGAATACATTTCCTTTTGTTACCCATTCCACATTATGTTTATTAGTGCCCCCACCCCTGCCAAAAAAAAAAAAGAAATACCAGTGAGCAATTTGGGGTCTCAATGGTTACAAAGGCACCAGTGAAATAGTTTGGTGTTAATAAGATGTGATGCATCGATAGACACCAGTCGACATGGCGATAAGAGTGTTTGCTGACCCAGATACGAGAAAAAAAATCGAGACATGACACCACTACTGTTGTAAGTTTCGTCCAGGGGCGGATCCTGAATGAAGTCTTGGAGGGGGCCGCACAGAGATTTTTCTACGTTTTGATGTAGTTTGTCAAAATTGGTACGGTACAATTTTTAAACAATATCGGCAATTTTTCCGAATTTAATTGCTCTGAAAGCCCCTCCCTTCTTGTCTCGACTGAATCCCTACATTTCTGGTTGCAACTCTGTGTATTACAATATTTCTTTTCTGTTGACTAAACAGGGACCCCCCATCCCCCCCCAAACAATCTGTGCAGCACCTAGGGCCTCAATGGGTACACAGTGCCCACAACTGTAGACTACCACAACTACTCAATAAGTTACACCTATCTTTCGGTGATTGAAATTTGTATAGCAATTTGAAAAGTGCACGTACAGTACACGAGCACAAAATACGCACTGTACTGTACCCAGAGGCTTACTGGGGGATTTTACAGGCCATTAAGGAAATAGCAACCTAGAGCCCTAAATTAATTAGGGCAGTGCAGCCATTAGGGACCAGAAGCCAGTCAAGATTTCCTGACTCCACAACCTTGTCAGTCCAAGTACAAATGATGCTATATATACCTGTGTACAAAACGAACAGAATTACAAATGTGATGAAGCAAGGCTTAATTAGCTGGTGCAACACAATGGGCATTTGTCTCTTTCGATGTATACAGGGTATATTCCCTAAAATTATTTTTAATTCTTGACCAACTTGACAAATTTAACAATAAAAAATTAATGACGATCATGGACAGCAGAATGTAGATTGCTGTCATTAGTGGGGTGGTACCAAGGCTTTACTTCACAGAACACTTTCACCTCTAAAATGTAAAGACTTGATCGTAGGTGTTCAGTGTACGTTTATGAAGATCCTCCCATTGTTGCAGGGACATTCCTTAAGACACAAAGTTGTGGAAAGTGGCCCTTGAAACCATCTGTCTTTGGTAGAGCGGCCACGGCTGGGAGAACACCAAACAATAAATGTCTACTCCGTTGAGCTATGTAGTTTCTCGGTAGATTTGACCCTTACTTTCAAGATTATTCGTGAGTTCTTAACTGTTGAATTCTCATCTTCGAATGTAGCACCATGAAGCATTGCATGTAGAAAGAACTTTTTTGCCTTAACAGTGGTTTCTTAGGGGGATTCAGTTTCTGAGAAGTCCGTTAATACAGGTAAGTCTGAACACTTTAACTCAGCATTATACGCATGCATGTTTTCCTGAAGTACTGAGTTGGTGTTAGTGGCTTATCCCCTTCCAGCTGTCTACTACCACTGTGATAAAACATACGTACCGTATTTGTATTATATGATAATTCTTAATTTAAAATCACTTCAGTGAACTCTTCTAAACAACTTAAAAGTGCTTACCTGAAAGGTGGGTAAGCCAATAACAAATCTTTATTGTGTTCATTACTGAAACAGGTGGATCCTATTCTTTTTAGTGCGTGCCGTATTAACATAATTGTACACATACTTTGTACCAATTCCCGACTCTAATGTGTGACTTAACTGTTTAACTTATTAAACCTTAACGCTACTTGATTATTATTTTTATTTTTTATTTTTAAAAAGGGATAATGATGCTCACCCGAAAGTTGGGAGGATGTTCTTTCCAACAAGCTTAGTTCAGTTTGTACGTAAATTCTTTACAATTATTTCGAGGTTTGCAGTGGCTCAATTTAATAATGTAACTGCCGTTTTGTGCCTTTTATAGGCCTAAATAATCAGCAACATTTTCCGATCGTTTCCTCAGCTTTGTGAGCATTCGGCAGGTAATGGTACCTCATACGGAAGCAAGTTACCAGTGTCTTCCAGTAATTCGGTACCATTGGTGGGACGTTTTGTGTTGATTCTTACCTGTGTGAATGTTTTACAGCCGACGCCCAAGATTGGAACGAGGATAAGGAAGGACCAGATGCAGACGAGAGAGAAGCAACTGAGACTAAAGGGTGTCTATTATATACTGGTGCAAATAAACTAACTGGACTTTCTCCACCATTACCCCTTTTTATTTTCGTTGCACGTATCCTTAAATCAGGCTCAACAACCAATGAAGATGCCACGGAGCCTCTAACTTTGTTTATTAATCGTAGGACAGTAGTAACAAAAGTGAAACTTACATGTAAGGTTGTATGGTATTGTATGCTACGCTCTGCCCGATTTACCAACATCTACCCGTTAGGGAAGATAGGGAGCATAAATGTCCATAGGCCAGTACATAGTTCCTAACACTAAATATTGCCTGTGTAAGATCAATACAACTCCTCCACCAACCACCAACATTTGGATAATGACTAAGGAATGTGTTTTCATTATCCAGGTGTAGGCAGCCATTACTCTATCAGATGGTCACCTGACACATACATACATGATGAAGTCAAATCCCTAACTCATCTGTATACATCCTCGGAGATCAATCACAGTGGGTTGGTGCTGGTACATATTCCTCTCGGACAACGTAGCACATTCATCGGGCCAGACTGTCTCCGATACTCAAATCAATCCACCTGCCCTCTTTGGGTCGACTCGACTCATTACTCTACTATGAATAAGATATGCCTGTTCCGTTTATTTCAGTCACCACCTGTTTCTTATCCTGTAAGAAGAGGCTGTCATGAATACACCAAACCTTCAGACCACACAAGGAAACCTGGGGAAATAAGCACTGGCAAAAAAGGGCTACTTAGCCTTGTCGTAAACACACTGCGGTCATCTATTCCAGTGGTACCTTTGTCGTAAATTCCCAGGAAAGTGTTGAGACTGTGCAGCTACGTGCCTTCATGACGGGTAAGTCCTCAAAACAAGGCAGTGCCGCCTTGCTGGTATCATGGCACTGAATCCACTAAACCAAACTCCCCGGAAAACATGCAACGCCACACTTTAAATAATACTAAATCTCTTCATAAAGAAAACGTCTGCCACAGCCCATTTGGAAATTAGATCCAATGGGCTGAACCAGTCGTTTCCAAATACACTCAAATCAACGAACAACCAATCTCAACCATGTCATGTCAGATTCCGCTGTAGTTTTTTTTTTTTTTTGGGGGGGGGGGCTTCACATGCACAGTTGGGGCATTGGTCAAATCTACGCCTCCGAACCCGGTGTTCTCAGTCGGCATCCATCTGATCATCGCCTGGTCCCTATCACACCAAACTTTGATGAGTGGACGAATACCGGTGCATACAGCATGGTTTGACCATGATGTGCACTGTTGATCAGCCACAGGGACCTACTCTCCTGATGGCATTACTTCTCCTATAAGAACGGGTGTCTGGGTGACCCGTTGTGGGTAACCCTAACTTCAAGTCAACCTCAACACTAATGCGCATGTGTCCCTTGGCCACCAAGCCTAACAACCCTGCCAGACAAACAAACTCCGAAAGGAAGAAAACTAGTGAGGTGGCCCAACTAATTCTGTTACTCCTGGGTTTGAGCCATCATGGAGTTGAACCACCATTTTGGCAATGAACCATTGTGTGCAATCATCAGAAAACAAAGCACCCATAGGCTCCCAACACAACAAACTTGAAATGTTTCAGAGAAATAACCCAAACCCTGGGTCAAGTTATTAGACAGCCTTTTAAAATCCACCCATGTGCACCAGATTCAGGTGTATCCCTTCTCGCCTCATCCAGTATCACATTTCCACAATCTGCGAAGGACAAATAAACATCCGGTGAAGACAATGTTTACTATCGTAAGTTCATCCAAACAGTGTAGCTGTGGGAAAGTTCCTCGAATGTGTGTCGACCGCCAAGCACAAGACAGGTACTACCTACAAACCACTCCTCGTGGTTGCCGCGAAGCCATTCCAAAAGGCTGTCAAAACTATTCCTCCCCCTTTCTGGTGATTTGGCTACAGTCCTTCAAACCCAAAATGTATGACTCAGACTGGGAAATAGCGCATCGCATGAAGCAGAGTACCGTTACATACCATTACATAGAAGCCACATAATTCAGGAAGGTTATTGGCCCTCTAAAGATTAAGAACAAATGTTAAAAACTAAATTCTCTAACCTGTCATGAAGAAACCAACACAAGTCTGCAAAAGAGTGACAGTCCGACGGACTGTATGAAATGATTGGTCCCTTAACTACTTTGCAAGTTAGGTACTGTCCCTAAAGTATCAGAATAGACCTCAGGACAACCTACAGCTGACCAATCTCAGGACCCAAAGCAGAGGTTACCTGAAAAACTCAACCGCCAAGGTTGCGCGCGTGTCAAAATTTACCACTCATCTGACCCAAAGCGCCAACTGACTAACCCGAAATCGGGCTATGGATCCCCTCCATCATGCTGATAACTCAAGCCGGTGCTGCGCTACTGTGCACAACCAGGTTTCTTGTTCTAAGTCCATGAATTTAGTATGGGAACTTGTCCCACCTATTTTTAAGGCAAGGAACCCGAGCAGTAAATACCCTAAAGCACTCATGTACAAAAGCCACACAAGTCTAACCGAAGAGAAGCGAAACAGCAAGAACGTACAAAGCTTGATGTACCTTGTTAACTTACCCATCCACCGATGAAAGAACTAATCAGAAACGATCGGCAAGCTTCAGGATCCATTTAATGGGAAGCTAACTTGGAACAGCAATGGCATCCTGGAAGGACGATTATCTCCCTTTTCTAGGGCCACGCCAGAGCCCGAATTATTTCTAGACTGACGAGCATCTCCCTTTTCTACAGCAACATCCTAACTAGAATGAGTTTTACTCTTTTTTAGTGAGTGCAAAATACTCTTTGCCACAACAGTTCCTTGCGTACGTTTCTCCTGCTCTGTTGGTTTGACTTGACGAACCTTTGATGACTTGCCCCAACAGGCCTGGGCAATGTCGCCTATACTAGGAGGTTTATTTCCGGCGACGTCGCCCATAAAAGCAAGTTTACTTGCCGACGTCACTCCTTGATGACGTGTCTCCGTCCTGGGTAATACTCCTTCCATGGGAAAATGATTTCCGAGTCGATCCAAAGTTATTGCGGGACTGGTTTCATGTTGAATCTGTGCCAAAAAATTCATATAAAATGCGAGTTCACTCTTGACGAACTGTGCCCGAGCAGAAGGATAGAATCGAACAAATATGGCACGGTCAAGGTCAATGCTCCGACTCGCATACCAGCCGCCATCTTGGATTGGGATGTGGGCGAAATGTGCCGCTCATCTAGCTGACTTATACTTAACAGTTAAAGTTCCTAATGTGCTTGTAACAAAGATAATAAACTTTATATGTAAATTTGAAGGGCCTGAGCCTACGCCGACCGGGCCCCGACAGGCTTGGGGTAACAAATTCCATCGGGCCAAAACTGAACGCTGCCAAAGCCAAATCACAACGAGCGAGCTACTACACAAACCTGAAGAAGCGAAACGTTGCTGCTGTGACTGACCAACATTACTTTCACAGTTAGAGAAGGCTATTAACGGGTTTTAATGTCTGAATACCACAAACTGCGCTATGACGACAGTCAACTTCGCACCATTTTAACTTAATACTTGCAATTTCGGTGTGATATAGACGGACCTCGCACGGATTAACACTGAATTCACACGTCCAATATCGTCTGCATGCGGCGTGCTTATCACAGGAGGGCGAGGGGGGGGGGAGGCGAGCAGATTTCCAACTCTGGTAGAACATTGTTCTAAGGGTTTTTAAAATTGGACATTTTGTCGATTAGAGCAAAAGCACACGACCTCCATGGTCTATGCCCAAATTAAAGTGTACGTTGGTGGTAATGCCTGTTGGGATGTGAGCAGGGATGACACCTGGTGGGAGCGATACAAGGTTTAAGTTTAAGGTTTGGCCGTACAACATTACTACATAAACATAATAAATAATAATAAAAAACAAAATTGCACAGCGAGAGCTATTAAGCTCGTTGGTGGAAGGCCTCTCGGCATTAAGTCTTGAAGACGGTATTGTCCAGACGTCATAAGTGTTAGTAGTATGACAACCACTTACCACTGTTTCATCAAATAAATTCCAATCATTAATAACTGCAACAGAGTAAAAGTTTTTTTTTTCTAATATCAAGGCGTACGGATGGTTTTCAAGTTTAAAAGAGTGGCCTCTGGTACAATTTATCATCGAGCGCTTAAAGAATTGCTCTTTTTCTCCCTTAAGGAACAGTTTATAAGTCTGAATGATCGCACCCATTCTCCTGCATCAATGAGAGTTGTAAGCCCAAGAGAAGCACAACGCTGTTCATACCTAAAAAATTTCAATTTAGTAAGCCTCTTAGTTGCCCGTCGTTGAACCCTTTCGAGAAGATTAATGTCTTTCCGTAGCCAGGGAAGCCACGCCATATTGGCAAACTCCAGGTGAATGTGAATAAGACCTTTGTAAAGTAGTTTAAACGAGTTGGCATCCAATTTGGATAAGTGTCTCGAGAGTATTTCGATTTATCTGAAGGCACTGACAGCTGCTGTAGCACATAGCTTGGACACACTGAGATTGTTAGTGACCCACACACCAGGTCCTTTTCCTCAGTGACCTCAACTATGACCTCACCTTCAAGGATGTAAGTGTGTTTCGGATTATTGTGGCCGAGATGCATTATAAATGACATTTTTTTGGTTTAAAGGAAAGTTTTAAGTCGGTGCAATTAGTTTCAAGTGTTTCAATATCCTTTTGAAACTAACACCTATCTAGGATTGTTTTAACTGGCTGATCGATTTTCAGATCATCCACAAATTTAAGTGGGTGTGAACTAACTCCGTGTTGTATCTTGGCTGTGTGAACAGCAAACGATTGAAGCTAATAACTAAAGGGAAGAATTTTCGAATGAAAGTGAAAAAAGGGTTTGCGACATTTGATACTTTTGAATTAATGTTACGAAAATGGTCATGTAGGAAAACGATAATTTTAAAATGTAAAATTAGTTTTTACTAACCTAAATACTTACTTCAGTAATTATGCTTAAAATCATCATTTTACGCTATCACTGCTCATTTATCAACTAAAAAACTCCCTTTTTTAGCTTGTATCCAAACTTTCTCTCCTCTCCCGCCAGGGGCGCTGCTACTCCTAACTAGGAGGCCGCCATCTTGTTTGTTCCCCTTATCACATTTTGAACTCTCCTTTCAGTGAATGCGGGGAGGCGGGCGGGTTCTTACTGAAGTAAGTATTTAGGTTAGTAAAAACTAATTTTACATTTTAAAATTATCGTTTCTTACTACCTGCAAATACTTACTTCAGTAATTATGCTGAATTTGTCATTCAGGCGGTGGGGAAAAACCTCACTGAACCCGGGAGAGCTTGCCTACTACTGTTTTAACATGGAATAAGCCAACTTACCACTTCTACACAGTTGGTCTCGTCTCCTCTTCCAGTTACTTCACTGGCGTGCTTAGTTGACTGGGTGTCCCTAGTATACACTCGAGGTGACTCCCTCAGTCTGAGTCAGCACTATAGTTCATTCACCAGTGTGTGCCTCCGTCCGGGCGTCCCCAGTCTACACTAAGGGTGACCCCATCCGGTAGTGTTTGATGAAGGTGGTACTGCTATTCCATGAGCACACTGTGATCACCTCATCCCAACGCCCATGATGCGGCTAATGCGCGAAGCTCGTGTGCTCTAACCATAGCGGGGAGATCCCCGTGATCCTGTCCGTTCAAGTAGGCTCTTTTAATCACGGCCCCGATCCTAGGCACGCCCTTATCTATAATTTCACCACTGTTTGAGTCCACATCAAAAAACAGTGGAGTTGGCTTGTTATGAAATTGTAGTTCTCCTTCTTATTTTCTGTTTTGGATAGGTAGAACCGCACCGCATAGCTCTTTTCGTGTTTGTCCCCACTCTTTTAGAGCCTTAATTCGAACAGGCTTTGATGTCGTTCCCGGTTTGCAATTTTTTGCTCTGACATGGTCCGAAAACGTCAAAAATACCTCCGGCCAGTCAGACCAGTCTTTGGCAAAACTAATATGACCCTCATCCCTGGTGAAGGCTGCCACTCACTTTGGCGTGCTGCCGAGGCTAAAGCGACTAGGAATACAGTCTTCTGGGATAGAGATAGAATGGACGCATTTCTAGCTGGCTCATATGGGGCGCCCATTCCATGTGGGGAACAATTTCGTTTGTCTTGGTCTCCCACTTTCAAAGGCTGTCATCTGTTTGGAAACCACCACATTGGAAAACAGTCTTTGGATCCCCAACGCATGTCAACACGAACGATAGCCCTTGGGGACAACCTTTGACAAAAAGCTCTTCAAAGAAAGCTGTCAGCATTCGTAGGTCCTGGTTGCATGGGTCGCAGTCCGACTTTACACACCACTCGAACCACTTTTCCCTTTTGCATTGTAGGTACGTTGCGAGGACTCCCTCAAACACTTCGTAATCCTGGATGCCACTTCCGTCTTAAATCCCTCCCTCACCAAATTCTTCCTTAGAGTTTCCCCCCTTGAAGATTCAGCATGGAAGGGTTTTGGTGCAGGGTCCTCCCCCGATGCTGGTGATTGGCAAAGGATTGGATCCGTCTTTTCCAGCTCCCTCAACTCTGGGAACCATGGAGGCGCTGGCCAACAGGTGACTACTAGGATGAATTTCCCTTTGGCCACTCTCAACTTGTTGATCATTTTCCACAGAAGGTACGCATTTAGACCTTCCCAGCTGATTGACAGTGTGTCCGTTGCCCAGGCCCTCCATCCGGGAACGGGGACCCAAAACATGAGAGCTGATTGTTGTAGTGCAAACAGATCCACCTACGGGGTTCCCCACTGACGAAACAGGGCTTCCAACCCTGCGGTGCGGTCCAACATCCATTCCGTAGACAGCACCTGTGAACCCCGGGACAACTCTTCCGCCCACAAGTTGAGACTTCCTGCTATGTGGCGAGGAACCGGCGAGATTTCGTACCGCATGCAGATCTCGAACAGGCTGGAGGGTGGAGACTGGAGGCTTCTTCCATAAGAGATTTCGAATGTGCGCCTGCACCTTTCTTCACATACGCAACAGCCGTGGCATGATGCCCATTGCCTTAGCTTCCAGGCAAGGAGGGCTCTCCAAACTGCTCTGAGCTCCCGGACGTTGACGTGCAGGACCTTCTCTTCTTCGCTCCAAATGCCTGATGCAGTTTCCCCGGCAAGGTGAGCACCCCAACCTGACAGGGCGGCGTCTGAAAATAGGAGCAACTCCGGAACGGGCTCGTGAATGGGCACTCCAACTTGAAGATTTCCCTTCGCCGTCCACCACGACAAGCTCTGCCTCGGGAGGTCTCGTAGCGGAATGATGTCCACCCATCTGTTCCGCGGCTGCCCCGCTGCCTTCTGAACCAGTGGCCGCCAGTGGCCTAAGGGTACAAGTCTGGCATTGGAGTCCAAGAGTCCAATGAGCGATGCCAACTCCCTCGCCGTTACCTTGGTCCTTCTGACGAATGTCTTCACCGACGTTCTCGTCTTGACGAACCTCTCCAGTGTTGGTTTTACCACCATTTTTACAGTGTTGACCAGTGCACCCAGGAACACAAAACAAGTGCTTGGAACTGGTCTGGACTTCTTGAGGTTTATAACAAGACCCAAATGTGAAAACCAGGAGCTGCACATTTCCCATTGCTGGGTCAAAAGAAAACCGTCCTTGTTTCGAAACAGCCAATCTTCCAAATAGGCGTGAGCTTTGATGTGATGTAGGTGCGGTATGCAAGCACAGGTTTCCGCATCCGGGTAAACACGTATGGAGCCGTCGCTAAGCCGAAGGGAAGAGATTTCCATTGGGACGATTTTCCCCCCGCCACAAGGCGGAATAGATGTTGAGGGGATTGAGGGGAACGTGCAGATACGCATCCTCGAGGTCGATAGAAATGGTATACTCTTCGTGCTGGAGTGAGTCTCGAATTGATTCGATCGATTCAATCTGGAAATGTTCCTTTGCGAGGTGCTGATTGAGTTTCCGAAGATTGAAAGAACTCGCGATCCTCCTTCCGTTCGGAATCGCCCTTGCTGGACTCCAAAAACCTGTACTGCCCCCTTTACAACCAGCAAATTGACTCCCTTGATAAGTTCTGGGATTTCGGAACGTCCTACCAGCCAGTCTCTAGTTACAAGCCTGGTGACGAATAGCGGTGTGTATCCCTCCTCCAGAGCTCGGATGACGAAGGGGTCCGACGCAATCCTCTTCCAATGTCCAAGATGTCTGGCCATCCCCCCCCACCCCCCACCAGGTGGGGGGGGGGGGGGGGGGCGCCCTGACCATGGCCAGTCACTGACGTGGAGGTCTTTTACCTCTTCCCCGGAACGATCCTCGGCCACGCTGGTAACTCTCTGGTCCTTTCCCGCGTGACAAGGTGGGGGGATGGTCACGAAAGGGCGAACGATCCTTTGACTTGTCCGCTGGCTTTTTGCTGCTACTCTTTCCCCCATATGGATCATTCCAATGTCCGGATGCTGGGTGTTGGCTCTTTGCATACATAGGCTTGCTTCGACAGCTTCCATGGTTCGTGCTGACCAATGTTTGGGCAGGTCGAACCTTTCCTTTGAGTTCTGGGGCCAATACAAGTAACTGTCCATTAACTGGCAAAAGTCTCAACTTGCCCACTACATCCGCCGGGAACCCAGTTGCAGATTCGAGGAAAGACATTGTTCATGAGTAGACGGCATTGCCAACCTAAACCATCTTTGTGGCATGAAGACGCTCGCTTAAGAAGATGCATACATTCCCTAATTGTTTTATTTCCCATGAGCTCCGGGTTGACCAATGCCATCGCCTTCAAAGCTGGAGCCGAGTAATAAGCCCTACTTGAGAGCTTGCTCTCAACATGACCTCGTCCTCTTCAATTACTGAGCAGGGCCGTAGGAAGCAAATCTGAAGTGGTGCGGCTATGGTAGAGGCCCAGGGAAACCAGCTAGGGGGTCTCGGGGAGCGCTGTAAGCTCCCCCAGCGGGGTCCGGGGCAGAGCCCCGGAAGCTGAAGCAATTTTCCGTACTGTATTGCCTTAGCTGGCTTCTGAAGGCCACGTTTGAACAAAATTCTCAAGATTTTATTAGTTAATTAATATATGGTTCAAAGTTTTACTGCAGTAGCCTAATTATTTGACTTTAAAAAATAATGCCAGTTTAGAGATTAGGGTATTGTTGTTGGTTGGTACCATGTCAAAATTCTGAGCTTCGGATAGTATCCATTAAATCACCGATATTTGGTAAATCCTTCACGTAAATCCTTCACGCCATGTTTACGTCTAGAGACAATGTACTCTCGCAGCAGGTACGACCCACGTTTAGCTAATAGGGAAACATTCGAATAATGCTTCTAAATTATGACAAAACGATAAAAAAAAAGTTTTAAACTATTAATTTATACAAAAATGCTACCAAGCAAATATCTTTTTTTTTAACTGCTTAAAACATGAAAAACTACATAAATAAATCTGGGTGCAAGAGTGTTGAAATCAACCACTAGAGTGTAGCACCATCCCATGCGAACTGACCATGTTAATGCAAATATTGTATGGTGTTTCATCGACTTCAATAGTGACATATGAGCATTTGCATCAAGCTGGATTCGTGGGTTGGAGTGACGAGTTTAGAAGTTGGTTGCACCATACAGCAGTATCAAATTTCAGCATTTACTGTCAGCGCAGCGTATGCAGCGATGCTGTTCAGTGCAACAATATATCTAACTCTATGGTTCAGTGGCTAAATTCCGGAACTATTATAACGGCGTAGCAGGAAAATTTAGCGTTGCTGCCTCCTGGATTATGAACGTCGCATCATGTCTGCATTCGACAATTCGGGCAAATAAAGCTTTTTTTCCCCCAGAAAAGTGGTGCGGCCATGGCCGGACCGGCCGCACCGGGTTTTACGGCCCTGCTGAGTAGGAGTTTAAATGAACGAGGGGTGTCTGGAGAACCGAATCCAACTCGATACTACACAGTACAGTTACGTATTCGGCTTCCTTGTAGGTCCGAAACCCCTCTTATTCGGGGCGCATTTTCCGACCGATTTGAAAAACATATGTGTAGGCATCAGTATTTGCAGGTAGTAAGAACACCATGTGTGCCTTCTTCGGATCATGCGGTGGCAGAGGCTTAGAACATGACAGGTGTGCAACAGACCCAAGTTTCGAACCATAATCCCCTGCACATGCCGCTAACAATGCCCTGGTTCCAAGGCA
>JAHWFP010237841.1:11529-31342 GCA_023313725.1 Lithobius niger
TCTCGTTCGTCATTGGCTAACTCATGGTGACGTCACGGCAAACAGCCATTGCGCATGGTTTAGTTACATGCAAGTTTATACCAATTTCTGCGTTGTGGGCTTTCCCACTTGCTAGAATACTGCTAGAGTGCTCTGAATGCTAGAGTGCTCTGCTAGAATGCTAGAGCACTGCCATCTTGCAAACGTAACTCTTCCGCCGACTCGCGTCAAAATACTTAACTTGTTCAAGGTCGACTGGCATTCGAGTATCGAGTCAAGTGCGCTGTCACGGTCGATTATTGGGAGAGTAAGGGGGAGTAGCAAGTCACCTCGACTCGCACGTTACAGATTTCGTTGTGGTTCCGAAAAACTATTTTAGCTGTGACAACAAATGAAGCTCAAATCTAAAGAATAATTTTTTTCAGGAAGACCACATATCGATAGGAAGTGCCTTTTGCCAAGAATCAATATGGCGAACGAACAAACAAATATAAAATTCCTACTATATTTGATGACCTCCCTATTGAACTGCTCCATGTCGGTGGAATAAATGAGATAACAAAATAAACTATTCGACTACTTCTTGCATAATCAAGACATCGATTAGGCAATGCGCAGATTGGCCTACGGATCAGTTAAAATATGTGTTTGTATATAAAAAAAAAATGTTGAATGTGCATTTTAGTGATTATTATTTCTTTTTGCATTTAAACCGTTACTTTTTGCATTTAAAGCGTGTTTATCTTTGCATCTGATGCCTCCGATGGATTTATGTTCATAATAGTGCTTGTCAACAAATATTGTGTTCAATATTATCTTCCCATTATTCATATCATATGCTATTCAATTTTACTTGTCTTATACGGCACACACAAGCTCACCTAATAAACTACGTATTGCCTACTGTTACTCGATCCAGTCAACTTAGCTTTAGGATCTCAGCCTTGTTCCCTCAGACGCCTTTTCAACTCTGCATCTGAGGTTGAACACTTTTTGGCAAATCTTGTGGGGCAGACAGGACGGCAATAAACCGTGGGCTATCAAAGGCGCTGTCGAGGTATGGCACTCGGCGTGTCGCCGCAGTCGCCGTGAAGAGGTGTTATTGGCCCGTTTGCGCATTGGTCACACCCGACTTACCCACTGTTTCCTTTTGAGGGGGGTTGGTCCTCCTCAATGTCATTAGTGTCGACGGCCACTTACGGTCCGGCACTTCCTTGTTGTTTGTCGCCATCTTGATGATATTCGTCGTCGTCTCCATCTTCCGCAGGACACTGCGCGTCATTAGGGTGATAAGTCTGTCCTCCTGTCCGGTGTTTTTCAATTACCCAGATTACAAATACACATTAATGGTCTTCCAAGGAGAAAGAAATAATAGATCTGATGGAATCAAACTCGTGGTCTATTCATTAACTAATCATGGTTATAAAAATACGGAAACAGGCTTTGGGCCTATTACAGGCGGAGCGGATTGAAATGTCAAGCGTCTAGGAGGTTGAATAGCTGGTTAGGTTTGTAATGCTTTGAATGACTTGTATACCATATATCCTTTTGTCCTCGATCCGCAGAATTTGTTAGTCAAGCATCAGGGAGGGAGGGCCTTGAGGCTATATTTCATGGGGGACTTCCATGGCTGGTTAGATTTGTACCGCTTACAATGAATAATGACTGGAGTACGAAATTTCATGCTTTCAGTTCAATCTGCAAGAATTTCGTGGTCAAGCCTCAGGGAGGAGACACAGGGGGGTGTTGGAAGGCCCCTGGTGGATATTTAATGGGAGTTCCATGGCTGGATTGATTTGTACTGCTAAAGTTGACTTGCGTACCAAATTTCACGCTTTTAGCTCGCGCTTCCAGAATTTGTTAGTCAAGCATTGGGGAGAGGGCACAATGGGCTCTGGGGACCTTAGGGGAGGGTATTTCTAGGGGTCTCATGGCAGGTTCCATTTGTTCTGCTAATAACCAAATTTTACGCTTTTATCTCAATCTGCAAACATTTTTTGCCCAAAAGCCTCAGGGAGGGGGCACAGGGCGTGATTGGGACCCTTGGGGTATTTCATGAGGGTTCTATGGTTGGTTCGATTTGTACTGATAATAGTGACTTGTGTTCCAAACTTCAAGATTTTAGTTTGATTAGCAATAATTTGTTGGTCCAGCCTATTGGAGGGAATGCTGGGTTGGGAGGGGAAGCAGTGGGGGGCCTTTGGGGGGGTATTTCATGGAGCTTCCATAAATGGTTCGATTTGTACCTCTAAGAATGACTTGTGTACCAAGTTTCACGATTTCAGCTAGATTTGCAGAATTTGTTGGTCAATCCTCAGGGAGGGACCAGATTGGGGGCATCCACGGCTGATTCGATTTGTGCGACTTAGAATGACTTTTGTACCATGTATTTCATGCATTTAGCTCTCTTTGCATGATTTTTTTGCTTAACAATTGCACTATTCAGCATTCCAGGATTCCCAATTTACCAGAGTGAGTGTTAGAAATAAATTCCAAAAGCTGCAATTTATTCCTTAATAATTGGTCGATTTATGATAAATTCTAGATCCGCAGTAATTTTGGGGGGTTTCAAGCTATGTACCAAATTTCATTCCAATCCGACCTTTCGTTTGGGCTCCACCCAGACTACAAAAGTGCAACCAACCAACCAACCAACCAACATGTTGCAATTTGGTGTCCGTTATAGACTACGCTATGATCGCTTCGCTCGTTCTGCTCCGCCAATTAATAAAGGCTGGCTTACTCTTTTAAAGAAGAAAATTGGAAGGGTACTCGCCTATAAATCATTGGGCGGATGATTAGGTCTATTCAACTTTGTTGCTGGCAAGATGTGTTTATGAGCGGACGATTTCGGTTCATTTTCACGCATCTTAACATTAAGGCAGAATTGATTATAGGGGCCATACACAAAGCGCAATCATGCAAGAGGGAGGAAGAAGGATTTACGAAGAGGAAGGGTTTCGGACAATGGGTAGAAGGAGGTTAGTCAATTTGTGATGTTACACATAATATTGTTTTGGAGTAACTACCAAACGGTATAAAGATTAAGAACAACAAAAGCCATGGGAAAAATTAACAACTAGATTTAGAATTTTCCAGAATTGTCTCTCCCTTCATCGGTAACAAGAATGGAGGGGGGGACGACATTCGTGACATCATTCTTTGGAGGGGGGGGGGGTTTGAAAATATCGTGTCGAAGTATGACGGGGAGGGGGGGGGGGTCAAATAGGGCAAAATTTGCGTTGCGTCATTTACATGCTGCTGAAGAGTCCGTTGTTGTTGCACAAAAATTTATTGTTTTAGGGCAAATAAAAAATGTATCTTGTTTACACGAGATTGTCAGTAAAATCGACCATGCGAGCGGACGGCTTTTATTTAAATTTTTTATCAAAATTCTAAAAAATTCGTATAAATGGGAAAAACTCCTTTTGAGTCAAAATACAAACTTTTAAAATTAACCTTTGTACTCTAAAATTTAGTGTTTTGTGATTTATTGTTGTGTAGTCTATATATCCACCGAAATCCAAAACTGATATAAAAGAATTCGCCAAGTCTCCAAAAATGGTCAGCCTTCAAAAGTAGTGATATCATTCAACCAGGGAAATGCTGCCAACGTTAATCCTATTAGACTGCAGACTTGGCGCATGCACTCTAATTTATTTGTCTAACGACATTCTTAGATTGTTGAAACATTGTGATGATTGTTGCCTAACTTGGCGCGACACACTAGCGTGTGTCTAGATGTAGAGCTATAACCTGGATACCGGATCTTTTCAGCAACAATGTATTATGCACAGTACGAAAATCTACTTAAAACTATATAAGCGTGTAAGTCTGATATTGACATTTATTCAATTCGTCGTCTTTGCAGAAAACTATAGTCACTCTCGACTAAAACAAAATTAATCCTGGCGGCATTTCCTTGGCTGTATGTTACTACTGTCAATGGCCGACCCTTTTCGGAAAGTTGGCGGCTTCTCTTATCCCAGTTGAGGATTTGGGTGGATATTATAACTTTCTATAGGACCCTGTGCACGTAGGAAAGGTCATCGCATCTTAACTTCACCTTAATCTTTTTTTAGGGGAATTTTATGTCCATCAATTTTCACATTGGTAATTAATCGTATGTAGTCATGTACATGTATAATTCAACAATAACAGCAACAATAAGGATTAATCTCGTATACTTGACCGATCATCTACTTGACGGTGACAAACTAGCATAGATTAACAAGCAAACTTGGCACATTACGAAAACAGACTTTAAAAAAATATACCGTCTTTTTTTTTACCATTTAATTTGACCCTGTACTCACGATCTGAATTTTGTTTCTACCTCTTCTTGCAGTAAAACATACCAGTCTCTTAGTGAGAATTGCTGTTTTTTGTGAGTCAATTCAATTCAGTTCAATTTATCATATCAAAAACTAAAACTGGTAAAAAGGAATGCCAAGTTCGAATGGTTCGGCCCTTCAAAGGAGTCATATCAACACACATGGGGATGTGCGGACTAGAATTAGCCAGCTAGCTAGCTAGTTACACATTTTCAACGTCATTGAGGGTAAAATTTTGCATTGAAAGTAGTTTAGCTGGCATTCCAACACGAGTTAGTTTTTGTCAGGTGGGTCGTTGCTCTTTATTTCAACACAATTTAAGCTTTTGTACCGCAATATTATTTTTCCTTAAGTACCTGAAATGTGCCCAACTATGCTTCAAGATATAAGACACTGAGGCTATGGCGCCGCGTTACAGTGGTTTACAACCTCAACAATTGAATTGATGTGATGTTTGTTGTGATGATTGTTGCCTAACTTGGCGCCACACACTAGCGTGTGTCTAGATTTAGGGCTATAACGTAGTTACCAACTCTTTTCAGCAACAATGTATTCTGATAATTAAGTACTGAATGATACACGCGTAACACTTACGTATGGTACAAAAGACTGTTGGATGACAATAAAAACCATGGTTACAGCAGTAAGTTTCATTTACGTGCCACTTTAAGGCCACTTGCTTCGCTGCAACCCCCATTTTAGAAAAAGGCACTTCCCCATGCGACGCTTGACCTGTCGGCCAAACTTTAGAATTGGCAACTTTCCCTAGTGAGTTGTACAGGTGTCTTTATACCCTACGACAATTAACATGGAAGACGTCGGCTTAACTAGCTAGCCAGTTAGTTACCAGTAACACGAATCAACCTTATGAGGACACTATTCATCCATAAAGAACACATACCCACAGTTTATTATTGAGGCTTTCTTCGGTACTGGGCCGTGTGCACCCGATTCCAACGATTTAAAAAGATTTCCACCGCATGGGGAATTACACCAGTAGACTGAAATCAGCTATAAGATTGTTACAGTTAAAACACACAGTCTGCTAGTGAGCCGCCTTTTGACATCTGACAACAATTAAACTCTGAATACAATTAAATCTGACAACAATTAAATCAATCTCAACACACTACCGTGTGTGTCTAGGTTATACAGAATCATATCAAAAACCAAAACTGGTGAAAAGAACGCCAAGTTCCGAATGGTTCGGCCCTTCAAAGGAGTGACATCAGCACACCAAAACATTCACCAAGTTAATCGCATCGCTTAATAGTTCGAAGGTTAAAATGAAAACTAGAACATTGCCGCTTTCCGTAGCAATGTTCTACTTTTCATTTAACGTCCAAATTATTATTCGGTGCGATTAAGTTGGCGAATGTTTTGGTGTGTTGATATCACTCCTTTGAAGTGCCGAACCATTCGGAACTTGGCGTACTTTTCACAAGTTTTGGTTTTTGATATGATATCACTTCTTTTTTTTTTTAATTGTGTATTAGACTCAACTCCACTACCGTGCAGATGTGTAATAAAGTGCCACGTCAACAAAAAATTGGATTTCAACAATTTGCTACTACCTTTTGCCTGGAGGCCGAACCATTATCAACTTAGTCACCTCTTTATAGGTTTTTGGTTTAATTAATTTTTTTTTTTACTTTTAAATTTTACTTTGCTATTTCGGTTATGTCCGATCTCTCATTTGTCCTATCCTGTTTTGTTTTGGTGAAGATGGGTTTCTGAAATAACGCTTTTTAATGGCTCTTACTCCTTAGTAAATATGTTTGTTACCATGTCCATGTGCTTCAAGTTTGGGAACTTTTAAATACTTCTTGCGGAAATGTGATTTGTCTAAATTTTGTCTTAGATTTTGAATTCGGTGCATTGTAGGTTGGTCCTGTTTATTATATTTTTTTTTTATACTTTAGTCTTAATAGTGACTCAGGTTTTTGAAGCCGATGATTTATGAAATTGCTATCATTGTTTTAACTGTTTTTGTGTGCCCATATCAGGTATTTTAGATCTATGTTTCTACTTTATTATTGTAATTAATTTTTAATTGATGTTTACGTTTCTGTTGCCTAATACGAAATATACAATACCTGTAAATTTGTAGCATTCTTCCCTGAAGCATGCTTCTCTTGCTGGAGTTTTAGAGTTGCCTCGAGACGGCCACCTGCGTAATCCCTCCTGCGCATGCGCCAGGATCCTCTATAAAAGTATTCGGGCGAGACCAGCCCGTCATCTTTTCCCTCCAGCGGTTGCCGGAAAACGTCTACCTTCGCTTCTCTACTCATCGCTGTCCTGTCCTCAAGCAACAGTCCGATTTTCGCTCTGTCCCTGTCCTGATTTCAACAGACCGACTTCCAAGATCGCGGACAACCAGTGCACGCTTAAGGGGACTACGCCATGGCCCGTCCTAAAGAAACGACGACTGATCCTGAAAACAAGATGGCCACCCCATCGCCTTGCACTCCGTCGCCCGTTGATCCGGATATCGTTGTCAGTCCGTCAATTCAAGTTTCTCCATCTGCATCACCACTTCCGTGTGGCCCAACTCTCATCACATTCTTCAATTTAAAAGGCCAAGAAAAGAAAGCACTTCCACAGATCGTCTTCTTGAAATTCGCATCGATCTTTGTCCGAATTTCCACTCGACTGGTCTTCACGTTCTTCCAAGTACTCGGACTGTCAAGCACACAACATCGATCAGCTTCTGTCCTCATCTCAGGTACACGCCTTAATGGAACGTGATATACGTGAATTTAAGTACAAATCCACAACAAACAAGCCACCATCGTCATCACACAACCATTCCTACACTAAAGATTGGATAACGAACTCGTCTTCTTCTTCCCACAAACGACAACTCTCACCAGAAAGCTCTTCTCGGATTAAATCCTCCAACCATACCACGAAGAAGACAGAAGAAGAAGCTGTCTTCATCCGACCATCTGTTCCCCCCCAAATGAAAAAGAAGTGTCACTACAGTCCGGACCATTCAACTACATCTGAAACTGATCTGGATTCTGCATCAGTCCTAACAAGAATTTATAGGGTTGGGGAGGAGAATTTGTGACTGAGACCGAAACTGAAACGTCTTAGATACGTTCACATTAGTTCAGTGTTAGTTTATAGAGGGCGCCACGTGTTTTATGTGGGAATTTCTACTCAGTTTTTAGCCTAAAATTTAACTGAACTAAACGAAACTAGCTTATATTTAATTATTGTTTAGCCTAGCTTAGTTGTAATTTAGTTTACTTTAGATTTGGGCTGAAAAATAAGCAAAAATTACTAGGTAAAACACGTGGCGCCCTCTGAACACTCGGACTCAACTAATGGGGACGTATCTAACGTGTTTCAATAGGGACGTTTTAGAGTTACAAATTCTCCTCCCAGACCCTATAAATTCTTGGTCCCAATAAACTTATCACGTTATGAATCCTCACACCATTCCAGCGCTTCAAACTCAATGGAATCTCACGCCACGCCTATTTTAACGATGGCTCTATGGACGAAGATGATGACGACGAAAACTCATCTATCCCACTGTCCCAACTCCTTCCAAGGTTGAAGAATCCATTCCGGACTGCTTCCTGTACAAGCCATCGCCGACTATGACAACCTCAACAAAAAATCACGGGCTCTCCACAGGAATTGGATACTGTCAACGAGACAAGACTCTCAAATCCCGTCCCATGCTTGGTCAGTCAACAACACTTCTCACAACTCTTCTACTCAACGGCGTCACCTTCTTGGGAAAAGGGGAACCATTAGAACTAGACAAGAACCCACCTCCTCCCAAGCCGGAACCTGAAAATTGGTTCTTCCGCCCTCATGGAGATGGCACAGCTAACACACGCCACTTTGGTACTTACCCTGAGTCTGAATTTTTAACTCATGAAGCAAAGATGGACTTCGGAACAGCCCTCCACATCCCCAAACGGATCGACATCCCTTCCTCAGTCTCAGTCCCATCTCAGATCACCCATCTCAGTCTCTGTGCGCTTTCTCAAGTGGACGTGATCTACACGGCGATCAACGCCTTGTGCGAAAAGCTTTCTACTGAATCAAGCCAACCTGAAGCTGCACGTCTCAACAGCATTATTCAGCAACTTTTTAAGAAGGCATCCTTTGCAGTATACCACTCCATGAACTGGTCTACAAAGGCACTGTTTAACACAACTCTTCTTTTAAGAGATGCAGCCCTCAACACTTCGACGAACATCAATGACTCCACTCGTCACATCAAGAGGAATCAACCAATCCACGAAACGGACTCACGTTTCTGCAGACTAATCCATAAATTCGCTCCACATTTGGATAACTCACGCAAGCCAAGATACAACAAACCCTTTTACAAGAACCAGAAGTCCTTTCATTCCAGTCCCAAAAAAACGGGTAACAAAGACTCACATTCATCAATTCCCTCAAAGGCAACCCATTTCGATGACTCAAGACCATCAAAGAATCCCTCTGACAACCGGTCCTTTTGAAGCAAGTCCAACTACAGAGGTATAGGAAAAAGCAACAACAGAGCCTCAACACCAGCCCACCACAGCTAATACTCATCCAAGACCTCACATAGGAAATCTCACAACCGATGACACATCTCGTCCATCCATCCCAGTCGGCGGCCGTCTTCAACATTTTTGCCAGGCCTGGGAAAGCATCACAACAGACAAATTGGTACTCTCCATCATACCAGACGGCTTTCATCCCACCTTCCTGTCCAGACCAAAATTTACCACATCTCCTCCCTGGGAATTTGCATCAAAAACAAATTCTCAGCTTTCCATGGAAATTCAAGAACTTCTCCAAAAAAGAGCCATCCAAAAAAGCCCAAATCCAAATCAACCCGGATTCTATAGCATTTTCCTCACACCCAAGAAAACCGGATGAGAAAGACTAATCTTCAACCTGAAACTACTAAACAAGTTCATGGAAAATTCTCACTTCAATATGGAAACGTTCGAAACCATACCGCAAAATTTTAACAAAAACGATCGGACCATTTCTCTCATTCTAGAAGATGCATATCTTCACATCCCAATCCATTGGTCAGTCCATCAGCTTTTCCGATTCATGTACAACGGAAGCATCTACGAATACATCTCACTACCATTCGGACTAAACGTCGCACCAAGAATTTTCACAGCTGTCCTGAAACCTGTTCTAGCCCACTTGCACCAGAACCAAATTCCAGTAAGCACATATTTGGACGATTGGATCCTCAACCACGAATCACCTACCTAACTTATCTTTAACCGACAATTCACCACGACCCTCCTCTCAAACCTGGGCTTCGGCATCATCATAAAGAAATCTCACCTCCAACCTGCCCAGTCCTTCATCTTCCTAGGAGCCTACATCAGTCTTGCATCTGCAACCATCACTCCTTCTCTGGATCGAATCTAGTCGACCATAATCGTCTGTAGAAACTTTCGTCAACACCCAAATCACACACTTCCAGACCTAAACTGCCTGATAGGGAACTTGGACTCTATGGCATCTCTTGTCCCCTACGGGAAACGGATGAGGAGATCCTTCTATCATTTTCGAATCGACCATTGGAAAGACACTCATCGAACATCCTCCATGACATCCCTCACAGACTAAACATTCCCCTTCGAAACTCTCGTCTGGTGGTCAGACATCAAGACAATGCCAAACTTCCCCAATTCATCAGCTCGATTCCCAACGACAGAGCCTGGACAGTGGACGCCCTCACCTTTCCCTGGGAGAACTTTCATGCCTACCTCTTCCCACCGTTCAAGCTTCTTCCAACACTTCTACAAAGAATTCAAACCACGCCTGGTCTATTCCTGCTGATAGCACCAAACCGGCCAGCAGCACCTTGGTTTCCCATTCTACTAAAGCTTCTCATAGACCATCCAAGAAGTCTACCAGAAATTCCAGATATGTTGTCTCAAAGAAAAGGGACCCTCCTCAACCAGCACAGCAACAGCCTACACCTACACGTGTGACTACTATCATCCAACGTCTCAAAGAGAACTGGAATTTTTGAAGAGGAAGCATCCAGAACCACAAGCAAGGCAATCCGCGACTCAACAAACAAAATATACGACAGTCACTGGAAACGTTGGTTTCATTGGTGTCACGGAAGGAAAATCAATTCAATCAATCCCTCTATACGAGAACTTCTAAGCTTCCTAAATGACCTGTTCAAAGAAGGACTTAAAGGCTCCACATTCCTCGTATAAAGATCCGCCCTAAATTCTGTCTTTAAAGCAGCAGGATCTTCACATCTTCTGGACGACTTTCGCATCTCAACACTCATCAAAACCTTAGAAGTTGAAAGACCATCCATACAAAGAACCTTTCCAGACTGGGACTTATTCACCATACTAAACTCCTTAATGAAAACCCTTTATGAACCTTTACAGAGCTACTCTTTGAACTTACTAAGACGCAAGATTTCTTCTTAACCACCCTCACTTCAAGCCTTAGCTGCAGTGAAATCCAAGTGTTATCGATTGAACCCATTTGCTGTTTCTTCCACGAGAACTTCACGGCAATTCACTTAAGACCAAGAGCCTTCTTTCGTGCAAAAACACAACGACCGTGTGAACCCTCAAGGCCAATAGTCATCCCCGCTCTAACGAACATACTCGGAGATGAACCTGAACGATTCCACTGCCTAATCCATGCACTACGTTGCTACATCAAAAGAACTGAAAACAATGAATTTTGCAAAGACCGCAACCATTATCCCTATCCTTCATAGTTGACTTTGGTATCACCTCGGCAGCCATGATAGCAACCTGGACTATATCTGTCATTCACAGTGCCTACGAAGATCTCAACATAGACTGCACTGACAACAATATCAGGATCACGGCACACGAACTACGGGCGATTTCAACCACCTGGGCATTTCATAATAACATAGGCATCGATGAAATCCAGCAAGCATCTTCCTGGGGAAGTCAGACGGTATTCACAAGCCATTATTTCCGAGAGATGACAAGCCAGGAAAATGGATTACATCGTCTGGGACCCATCGTCAGAGCCAGACATGTCATCCAACCCCCTTAAGCACAGAAAACAGACACCAACAAGACTGATGTCCTGAAGCAGATGTTTTGATCATGATATGATGTCTTGAAGCAGAAGCAAGACCCTAAAGAATATTTTACGAAAGAGATCCATACTTCCTGTTTTCAATAAAGTTCGAAGTGTATCTTTTTGGGAGTAAGGCAGCTCATAACCCTAGGGTACTTGACTTGTCAAGGGTGCCCACCACCTGAGTTGACGAGGTCTGCTGAAATTGTATATTTCCGTACGGCAAAAGAAACAGTATTTCGCCGGCCCTCCTGCCTGGTCGGCTGAAAATTGTTTCTGATTCCTAGTAGGAAATATACAATACCTGAACCCACCCTACCTCCCTCTTAAGTCACCACTTGAAATATCGAAAGGGAAAATATGGCGGGCTGGTCTCACCCGAACGCTTTTATAGAGGATCCTGGTACATGCGCAGGAGGGGTTACGCAACTGGCCGCCTCGAGGTAACTTTAAAACTCCAGCAAGAGAAGCATACTCCAGGAAAGAATGTTACAAATTTTCAGGTGTTGTATATTTCCTATTTGGGAACAGAAACCATTTTCAGCCAGCCAAGGAGGAGGGCCGGCAAAATACTATATTTATTTATTGCGCGTTCATTCCTTTTCCCTTACCTTTCTAAGCAACTGGCGATGCCACCGGGGAATCATCCCTGGCAGGTTTAACCTTGGTGGCAAGGCAGTCGTACCCCATCTTTCCTCTCTTGTGCTTTTCCCCCTTCTCCTCATTAGACATGTGGTACATAAAGAAACTTTTAACTGTTATTCTAATGCTTTTCTTTTTAGCTTAGGCTGGAGCTCAGTGCTTTTATGGTCCGTTCCAATCCTGTTGCAAATTTGCAACAAACTTTTATTATTATTACTATTACTCTTAATAACAAGTCTGAGGTTGACTTGAAACTTTAGTAAAATTGTTATATTAATGCACTTTACTGGCTTTTATTCTTTATTTATCACATACAAGTGCTTTTTAATTGGATCGATTCCATGATTTCATGCATATACTATTGAACGATAGGGATTTGAGGGACTCTATTGCTTCAGTCCACACTGTGTGATGTTAATGCATCGTCTGCCAGGGCCTTCTGCTATTCATGCAAACGTAAGTAACGTGGTTTGTATCGATCTATTGCGACAAATTATATTACAGTTCGGTATTTAATACGTTTATGTCACTTAACTCAACTGAATAACACGCTCTATCTTAAAGCTTTCGCTGCACTCTTTAGAAATCAATATGGCGAATATTGTTTTCAAAATCAACAAGCACATTTTCCAGATTCGTACATAATTTATTGTTGCGTGTCACAACATAAAATGAGACACGACAAACATATGTAATATTTTATAAGTGCATTTCATACTTATACCGTCTAAATAACTTAACTGCTTGGAATTATGTATTCCCCTTGGACGAAACTGAAATCGAAAGAATCGCGAGGCTCTACTCTGAGCTGGAGCTTAAGAAACAAAAACAACAGATTTTCGTGCGCAACGGGATTGTTTTCGTAGAACTGAGAATTTTTCTAATGGCGACGGATATTTTCAAGAAAAAGCCTTCCATGTCAGCTGCTTTGAGCGATTTTCACCTACAGCTGGGAAAAGATGCATTGCAAAATGATATTTCTAGCAGTACAATGAAGCTGCTTTTGAAAGGCTGCGGAACAATTTTTACATGTTAAATGCAACAATAAAAGATCTTGTTCACCTACAGCTGGGAAAATTTGTATTGCAAAGGTATATTTCTAGCAGTTCAATACCGGTGCTTTTGAAAGGCTTCAAACCAGTTTTTACACTTGAAATACAACAATAAAAGATCTTTGTTGAACAGCTGGGAAAATTGCATTGCAAACGACCGGGGCTTCTGAAAGGCTTCAAACAATTTTTACACGGCAAATGCAACAATAAAAGATCGTTGTTGAACAGCTGGGAAAATTGCATTGCAAAGGGACATTTCAAGCATTTCAATTCCGGTGCTTTTGAAAGGCTTCAAACCAATTTTTACATGTGAAATGTAACAATAAAAGATCTTGTTGCTTTTGTTCTGCTTCGTGTTGTTAAGGACATTACAGAAATATTACAGAGGGTGAAGAAGTGGGTGTAGTGTGCCGCATTGGTGAGTGTTGTATATGCTGGCGTTAGGCAGCAACCAGTGCTCTCCGGAACTCTCCCTAAATGGGAGAGAGAAGGTGAGCAGGATACCCATCTCCCATGATTGCTCAACATGTGGTGATAAGTGCAATGTAGCCCACTGGAACTTTCCCTAAATGGGAGAGAGAAGGTGGGAGAGTGTTGAGTTCTACACGTGTGAGTTTTGCAGTGATTATCCAGCTTGCGTTAGTCTCAGTGGGTTGATCCTGATGTTATTATTATGGTGTTGTATTTAGTTGTAGTTATGAGGGGCGTGCGGCTACGGGCCATGGCCTCTAATAAATTATTCGTGAAATATTACCGATTCACTAAATTCTTGTTTTAGATGGTCTTCTTTAGCTGCAGTGCCCAAGTTCTCATGTGTATTTCTAACATTACAACAATAGGACGTAAGCATGTTCCAAGAACCTCTATCGGTAAGCTAGCGTACCGCACGAGTAATATGGAAATGGTCCCTAATTGAGCTCATGGCCCCCAACTACCTGCTAGGGGTGTTTGCCTACAATCCTATAATTTGGTTTATTCCATCATGCTTTGTTGTTATTGTCATACTTCATAGTTTTAGCATTGCGGATTCAAAACATGAAATACATGAAAAGAAATAAAGAAGCAAATGGTCGGAATTAAAAACTGGCCATCATGAGGATATAAAGGCTGGAAGAAGTTTGAGTTTCGTTCTAGTGGTTTTATAAAGAAACTCAGACTCATTCCAGTTACTTATTAGATCAGTAACTTCTAAGCGCCCAAGATGAGTCCTACCACCAAAGTACAACAAAAACACTGCACTGCAATTAAAAAAACAACGAACATGTTCAGAAGGAGGCAGACAGATTAAAATTAACCCTTAAAATATACCAGTGAATAAAACATACCTAGTTGGGTCCGACTTCTTACCCCAACTTACGATGTCGACCACTAAAAGCTAATCACAACCCAGCCAAAATTTGTCTGGTTGTGTTTGTAGCATTTGTTTGACTTTTACATTGTTTGTTCAAATTTCACACTAATTTGTGAAGGTACTTGATTTTGGTGACTTATTTGACCCATGTATACTTTTAATACTCCCTTACGCTGTACGCCAACAGCATAGAAACAACTCAATGTACGCAACTCAAAGCTCACCACACGCTACTATACGCTGAGGGTACAAAGGGTTTTAGCGAGGGTTAACCTCTTCTGGTCAACTTCCGGTAATGAGTTGGAGAGATATTATGGCAGCCACCATCACAGGCAAGGGCAAAAGTGGCCTGATGCGGTAACGTTTGAGAGTATGCTAAAATAGTGTGTGGTGTGCAATCGCTGTCAAAATTACCTTTAAGGGATTGTAGGATGTAGATGTATTGCACGTATGTATAATTTTAACGTGGATTGGGCACCAGTTACTTTTCTCACTCAAACGAATTTATGGTATCTATCTTTCTGTAGGGTGGAAACGTATTGTGTATGGACGCGATCGCATTTCGATCACTTGGTGCTTTCAGTACTGACGATTCTAAGTGTTTATAAAATGCTACACCTCGATTTTGTGGTCAAAATATGCTACCGTGGCAAAACCAATGCTACTTACGATCATACTTCTCTACGGTATTGTAACGCCATAAATGTACGGCAATGTGCAGCTCGCGAGACAACACTCTGTGGTGCACCTTGCCGATAATTGGGCGTCAATTGCGCGTCAATTGGGTGATAAGTCTGTCCTCCTATCCGGTGTTTTTCAATTTTTGCAGGAGGTACAGATGTATGACAGATTTAGATTAGGGGTTTGAATAACATCTCTGTAATGTGTGGTGCAGTGGCAACCCGGACCACTGCACTGTGACTGAAGTTGGTGCTAATGACCAAGTTGTCGACGCGCCATTAAGCCTCAATCCCCCCCCCCCTTGCCGATAATGTAGCTATTGTGCACGCTAACTACCGTACACACACGGCAGCTGGCCAAGTGTCAACAGCCGGGTGATGAACGAAGCCCACTGTTTACCCATTTGGAATCAGATCGCGACTGCAAGCCAATCATGTGACGTGACGCATTTGGTGGGATCTCTTGTTCTCCACTAGGATAAATAACGGTGGCTGAACGATGGATCATCATTTGGTGTTGGGGGTCCAGAGGTCCTCAGTTAAGACCTCTGGAGCCTACAGAGTCAGTTAGAAGGATAAATTATGGATGATGCCTAATATGCGGTACTCTGCGCAAAGTCCCCTAGCTATGCAGTAAGGAATGCATCGGAATTGAGTTCTTGAACTTGAAACGTCTCGCGCATTCCATAAGTGCTGACACTACAATTAATTTTATTTTGGCAAAATCTGAATGCCAAAAATAATAACCACGTTGATGTTAAATAAACTATGAAAATTCGTTTAGAACTTTAGAATAATTAACCCATCATAGTTGGGTCAGTCGCGGGATTCGAACCGGCATTCACTTGGTTTGAAGACGACGACGCTAACCACTGGGCTGTTACTTCTCGCTTTCCCCGGGGGCCCCTCACAAAGCTCGCGTTGCACGTTGGGACTTAGCTTTTTGCCGTTCCGTAGCCGCCGTACCATTGGGCAGTAAAGGGGTTAGCGTGGCTTCGAACGAGACCGAGAAAAAGAGTTATTAACCCCTTTTTGGCCATGCCGACCTGGACGATTCCTTTTTATGATAGTTGGGTCATTCACGGGATTCGAACCATCATTCACTTGGTGTGAAGACGAGAACGCTAACCATTGGGCTGTTGCTTCTCGCTTTGCTCGGGGCCCCCAGGGAACCCTCACAAATGCTCGCGTTGCGCGTTGGACTTAGTTTTTTGCCGTTCCCTGCTGAAAATGAACTGCAGAAAAACTGCAGAAATGGAATAAACTGCAGTTTAACTGCAGATTCGACGGCTACTACAAAAAAACTTTTAAAAAGAGAACTTTTGTGTGAAAGAGAATCAAACTGTAGTTTAACTGTAGATTCGATGGCAATCGGAAAAAAACTTTTTTTAAAACTACAGTTATACTGCAGTTTATGTGAAATTCAACAAGCTAACATGAAAACTACAAAATAACTGCAGTTAAACTGCTGGGAAGGTAACGTAACACTACGATAACACAAAAACGGAAGAAAACTGAGGCTCGAAAACCAGCAGTGTGGGCATCATGAAACTCGGTGTGCCAACGCGGCTTACCCCGGCACATTTTAAGCCTATCCACAGGTCCGTGTAGTTTTTCTTTACTATGCATTGTTTTTTTGTTGTTTTTTTTAACTTAAAATTTTAATTGCACTGTTTCTTTTGGCCTACTAGTCATGTGGTGTGATCGGCATTTGGCGATGACAAAATTGTCATTAATAAACAGGACCGAAAGCCAAACGGGCTCGATTAGTGATCAATTAAGCAGTGAGTGGAAAAGATTTACATTAATTTTAAATGTTAGTTACCGAATTCTCTGAACAAAAACTAATTATAATAATATTGACTAACATACACAGTTTAGCTCCATTAAAAAAATCCAGGAAAGTCGTCCCTACTTTAAAAATGTTCATGTGGGGCACGGGACCACAAACAAAGTTTGGTCCTTGTCGATGTTATCGTAATATAATTACTACCACCATCACCACCTTTAAATTATTCTCTAAATTAAAGTACTCTTTTAGTTATTTTGTTCCAAATGCTTGCTTTTCAGTGCTACACCAACTTTTTGCCAATCCGATATGATACCGATATACTAATCGAGTATTGGGAATCCAATACTAAATATTTCTTTTCTTTTTTTTTTTCTAAAGATGGAAGCTAAACAAACTTTAGTTCAACTTGATTTAGGAATTACAGGACATTACTGACCAAAAATTTTCAGTTTTGTTAATGTGTTCATTTTTTTCTTTCTGTTTTTGTCTATTTGGAATTGACCTTTTCACCTTCCTTTTTCTCCAGCAATAAGTTGTAGGGAAGAGACTACGTCTTTGTTTAGACAGTTTGGCTGGTATAGGATTTTTTGGGTGGAAGGAGGGAGCCGACTTAAAGTGTAACACTTGGGATTGTGAAAGTAGGCGTTTCTTGGGGGGGGGGGGGACGGCGTAAATAATATTAGTTGCGCCTACAGAAAAAAATGTCTAGCTACTAGCATTTGGAACTTATTTTGAGTTTTCCTAAATGACTTGCGGCCAACTAGCTATTGACTTAAAATTCACTCCATTCAAAAGCTGTCGAAAAAATGGTGAACTATGGTGTATTTGAACTAAAAATTTAGGCAAACTTAACGAAAAAATTATATTTTACCGATAAGGAACAAATGGGTAAAAAAATGTACATTAACAGCAACTGAAAAAAATCCGGCAAAATAGTGGCAGTTACACTCCAGGTAACGTGTAGTTCACAAGATAACTCCAAAATGGAAAATGACTACTGTTTTCAGCAAGCTAACTCAGAAACTGCAAAATAACTGCAGTTTATCAATATTGAAAGCGACGTTAGTCACTTTTTAAATTATGAACACATTTTTATGGCACAAGGAAGGGTTGGCAAAGTGCACAACTATTAATGCCAATTGATTGTTTAAAGTCAAGCCAACAGGTGCATAACTTTAGCGGATATCCATAAAATACAAAACTTGGAACCATACACATTAACGCTTAGTGATTGGCTAGGTATATAAGGCTGGATGGCAACATGCACCATTGTAAGTAACGTAAGAGTACATTAGGCAAGGTATGCATACATGTTTAGGAAGCAAGGTTTATGGGAACGCTACGTTTATGCAACGCTAAAGCTCATTTTTCTCTTAAAGCAACAGTATCCACAGCAAGCATCAACTCTTCTCCCACTTCGTATTCTCTGACTGCCATGTTTTACAATTCGAGTTTTTACGAATTTTCATTGGCAGAAAAAACCAGAAATGTTTGGCTGATTGGTGCACGTTCATCCGTTATCGCTTAGAAATATTTTGCTTCCAACAGGTCGATCATTCATTCTTGCAACTACAATGGCACCGTGCCTAATTTCAAATAAACGTTTGAACCAGTGCCAACCGGTACTCCTTCTAAAAGATATTTCGGACCGTACGGGTTTCAACAGGCAGCAGCAGCAGCAGCAGCTCCAACAGTCCACGCATTCGGTTATCTTCCTTGCAAACGCTTGTTCTAGTTTCATTTCCTCTTCAATCTAAGCGTGACGGACTATCATGACTCAATTCAGGTCCATAAAAATAGTGCACCTTGCCAATAAGCGTTTGCTAACTTATTTAGCGTAGGAAACGGCTGTCAGCGGAAGATTTCCAGTAACAATTATTAGTCTACTAGGAAACAAGATCCGTTTACAGCGTTGGGTTATCGAACCTGAATGTGTTAACCCATTTTACATTGAGTGTACCTTCGTTTTTGTTATTTTTTAAATTGAAGTTTCCGAGTTGTACGCTTTTAGGTCACGTTCGACGTTATGTTTTCTAATTTGGCGAAATATTTCATATCGGCATAATTTTTTTGAGAAATTTTTTTGAGAAAAATTTGTCTGAGCCACATTAACAACATATAACAACAGCTTACATTATTATAAATACCATACAACTAGTATTTACAGTGACGTATTATGGCACTACTTTATAATAGCTTACAATTCATATATTCATCTTTTCATTTTTTTTTTCAATTCTATTTTACTTTGGAAATGCAGCATATTTTTTCCTAATTTGTTAACTACATATGGTACGTAATATTTTTTATTTCATTATTATTTATTATTATTTATTATTATTTATTTATTATTATTTAGTTTATTATTCCACTGTGGCAGCTTACACTTTTATGATGTTGTTCTCAATCGTGTGCTTTTTGCAGTATCGTAATTTTTACGTGTATTTTTATAATAATTCTTGACGATTACTATACATAATGTCGTAACTCTTTAATTTTAAGTATTTATTACTAATGTATATATATTGGTTGTTCTTTCATGTTTTGTGCCAAATAATACTTTTTGCTAGTTTGTTTTGTACTTTTTTCAGTCGATTTATTACATACTAGAGGAAGCCCGTGCTATGCACGGGGCCGGTCACATTTCCCGGGATATTTTTCCGACGACTTGTCAGATTGATCGACCACTCATGCCTGGCTCCTTTTTGGCTGCACGTAGAGTGGGAGAGTGCATTTTCAATGCGGGCGCGAGGAGGGGAGAAGTGGTTTTCCTTTAGGCTTTCCTTTAGGCTTTCCTTTTAGCAAGCCTCCGATATTATAATAAAGATACTCAGCTGCAAAACCGTATATTTCCATACCATACCGTAATAAGCTGCTTATCCAAGCATCGTATAATATTTTGT
>JAHWFP010237841.1:31442-51345 GCA_023313725.1 Lithobius niger
TATTTTGTTTGTTTTTGCTACATAAAATGTATTTTACGTTGTATAATTTTGACATCATTTGTCGCAATAGTTTCAATATATGTTCTTTAAAGTTCCAGTTTTAGTCTATTTCTAATCCCAGATAGTTTGTTGTATTTTTTTTTAATGAATTTCCTTGTAGGTAATTTTGCAATTTTGTGAGTTTGTTTCTTCATTAGGTCACACTGTTCACTATGAGGTATTATTTGTATGTTATTTCCATCTTTCATTTTTATGCACTGTTGTAACTAATTGTACAGTTTTTCTTCACTGACAGCGTTCACCGCTTAACCGAGGACGGCGGTAGCACAGAAAACGAACCGCTGATAACCGTAACTTGAGCCGGCAAATAAACATTGTACTGTCACAAAATGTCAATTCCAGGTATTTTTACAAACGGCGTATGGTAAATGTTAGTCAACACAATTTATCTTCACGAAATTCGCTCTCCCTCGACCTCCTTAGGGTTGTTAGCCGGCCATTTTTAAGCTACGTGATAACAACAACATACGGTGGTAAATGTTAGCCAACACAATTCACCTTCACGAAATTCGCTCTCCCTCGACCTCCTTAGGGTTGTTGGCCGGCCATTTTTAAGCTACGTGATAACAACAACATACGGTGGCTTATTGGGACACACAACAACTTTTTGTACAGACACAAACTTTGTTACCGGAACCGGAACAAGGTGGCCACCAAATGACACGCTGCAGCAGCTATAGCCATTTGCCACTATCTAGTTCTAGTTCAACTTTGAGCCTCACAAGCCACGTGCCTCCTTAATTATTGAGCGCAAAGTTGATGCACGAGGGAGCAAGCGGTAAAGTTAAGCCTAACGACATCACGGGGACCCTTTTTTTAGTCTTCTGTGCAGCCGTACCGGCTGAGAAGACTAGTGCAACGACTTTGTCCGTCCGCCCGTCCATCGCTTTTTTTTTCAATTTCGCAAGGGTACCAGATAGAGACGACCACGGTTTACAAGTTAGATTCAGCGTGAGAAGTTAGTTAAAGAACATGGCAAATTAAAGCACCGTTACTTCCTTATAGCTAATGGACTTCTTCGACCTAACTAAATTAATTAAAGACATTTTGATTGTCGAATTGAAATCCTAATCGCAATAAAAAAAAAATGGATTTTACCTTCGCTTAAAATAGTCTCGTCGCATTGTTGCATGAATGAATAGGCATATCGTCGAACCAAATTCTCCATTAGGCTTATCTGCTACTTACGAAATTAAAACAGCAGTTAAAAAATTAGGCCTAAAAATAAAGATTAAGCCTAAAATCATGTTACTACGAAAATGTCAAGTTGCTGCGAGTCGCTCTTCATCAATAGCGTCTCTACCGTCACTTCCCTACTAACTTTGATCTATATAGGCTACGTTGCGCGTTATGCTGTAACACTGTAACTATGTGCCCGGAGGCGCACCGTGTTACAAAAATTAATTAATAGGACCACTATGCAGAGCGGTCCACAAAACACGGACGACCCAAGATTTTCTAAGTCCAACTTTTCTAGTTAGCACCCCTCAGATCCAGGAGAGGACGGAACTCTTCCTTTTTCATTAGGTTCAATTCCTGTCCTACCCTGGTTCTGAGAGGTGCTAATTAGAAAAGGTTGGACTTAGAAAATGTTGGGTCGTCAGTTTTTTGTGTACCACACTGTACAATGCAAATCTCCATTAGCAGCTACTTACAAATTTCAAGCTGCTGGCAAAAATTAGGCATAAAAGCTGACAATTGCGCCTGAAATGTAGAATAATCTGAAAAGCTAACACATTTCTTACCCGGCAATTCTGATGGTTACTGCTTTTAGGTTATAATAATGGAGATAGCTGTTACAATGCGTGATAGAAGTGTGCGCTTCACCATTGGTAGTGGCTGAACTGTACAGAAGACCGGATGCAATTAGGTAGTCGCTGTAGCCGCTTGTTCTATGTGTCGATCGTTTTGAAACGCAGATTTTGATCCGCTAGATGGACGCTATGGCAGTGACAGTGATATCGCTAACCTCGACCGCTTGCTCCCTGGTGCACATGGACGCACCAATAATTAAGCAGGCTCGTAGCTTGTTTGTCGTGTAAATAGAAATTTCTTTGCGCATTCCTTCGCTTGTTGAAATCAAGTGCTACATAAAACCAAATCACAATAGACGGCGTTAGATGCTGCAACCTGTCATTCGGGGTTTGAATAACATCTCTGTAATGTGTGGTGCAGTGGTAACCCGGACCACTGCACTGTGACTGAGGTTGGCGCTAATGACCAAGTTGTCGACGCGCCATTAAGCCTCAATTCCCCTCCCCCCCTGTCATTCGGGGAACCTTTAAGTCTTGAAAATTTAAAATCCTTTGCCTTGTATGTATTAGTGAGCAATTGCCGGGTCAGAAGGCACCTTATACACGTATACCTTTTTTTTTTCAGTTTTAGCAATTTGTGTTTATTTATTATTAAAAATTACGAATGTTTTCAAACTGCTGGTTCGATCCATATGATGTCACAGAATATTCCAAGATCTGAATGCAATCGTTCTGCAAGCGCGATGGCCTGTTTGTTTCCACCATTCTACCCACGCCCCGTCAATGCCAAAATGGTGGAATTTTTTATTTTTTCTGCCAGCTTAATCTCGTTAAGTCGCGACGGTGCCCAGTAATTACATCTTCCTGCTCAGGGAACACCGATCCCCAATGTTGTTTCGACAATATGCCACGCAGTGTTGGTTTCGAAATATAACGCAATGCGGAATCGGTGTTTAATGCAGTGATATGCATTGCGCAATCGGTGACCTCATTCGTTCTTACTGGCTCAAAAAAATTTAGTTGTCAGTATAGGTTCCACTCCTATTTTTTTTCGTCAGTCGAGAATGAATACTGGGGGATTTTGGGGGGGGGGGGTCACGGGTTTTTTTTTCCCCCTTTAGAGGGGATCATAAATTTTTCAAATCCCCCTTAGAGGGCGCCCCACCCCCTTCGGGGCGGGCCGGCCACATTATTTTTGGACCTTGAGACGGGAAGTCAAGATTTTTTTCAGGGTCTCGAAGGAGGGGGTCATCGAAAATTTGGTGGTCACACTTCCAGTTCCTCCGGCCCCCGGCCGGAAATAATGACCGGTCTCTAATGCTGCCGAAATCTTGAAAAAGTAAGAGGAAAGTGCAGGGATAAACAAAACAACTGAATGGGATGCGTTGATTGAGTGAGCGAAGCGGACGAAATCAGCGTTTATTACCCAGTGTGCGTAAAAATGGGATTGAAGAAACTCAAGCATATGAAGCATGGTTATACAGTAAACCGAACCCTGTTAATTTGGCTCTTCTAACGGCTAATTGGGCAATGGTAAATTTGAAAATTATCAAAGTGAAAATTTATAGACATAAAATTCCTGCAGAAATAAAAGGTAGAGATGAAGACAAGATGGTTTAACCTTTTGTACGTTCAAAGTCTTATGAAAGTTGTGATATCCACCCAAAACCAATAACTGGTGTAAAAAGCCGCCAAGTTTCCAAAAAAAGTATCGGCCTTTGAAAGTAGTGATATCATTCAACAGGGAAAGGCCGCCCGGGTTAACCCCATTAACCAAGTTAACCGCTCAGAATAATACTTTGGACGTTAATGAAAACTAGAAGATTGCTACCACGAGTAGCAATGTTCTAGTTTTGATTTAGAACTATTAGTCGGTGCGATTAAGTTGGCCAATAGGATTAACCTTGGCGGCCTTTCCCTGGTTGAATGAAATCTCTACTTTCTGATTTAAAAATTTCCAAAACTTCACGTCCATTGTTTAAAGATCTGAATATACCTATTGTTGCGTGTAGCCTATGGAATTAAATATAGTACATTTTTATAGTATAGTATAAATACAGTGTAAATTTGTAGTATATTTATATGCAGAGGGCTCTCACTACTGGCTGCTTGCGGCTGTACCACGACGTGAGATGGTGAAAGAAAGACAATTAACAATTGCAGCAATTTTGAACTTCTAGGCACGTAGTAACGCGTTACTTCGCACGAAATTTTCTACTTTCTGGTTAAGGCTTAAGGAGGGCTGGTATGAGCGCCCTCCCCATGCAGGCATGAATGTACAGTGGGGGGGGGGGGGAGGCCACTAAAGAATACACTGATTACAAAAATGTATTATCCAAATACTATAAGTGTCACATGAACACGGTTTGAACTATTTGAAACATAGGCTCAACAAGTTTGCAGGACTCAACAAGTTTGTCATAGGCTCAACAAGTTTGTCGATCGAGCGCCGCATTAACCAAAGTAATGACCAGCATGCACTGCGTTTGACGTCAGAATTCGAAAGCGGGAAGAACGGAAAACAATATCAAACAACTTCCGCAGAATGATGTCAACACATGTGCTTTTTGATCAGTGGCGTACTAGTTTTGTACTGAGGAAGCAACACTAGCCATTTCGCCGAATGGTGTGGAGGAAGAAACCAAAAACAGCTAGGGGGTCTGGGAGAGCGCTGTGAGCTCCCCAGCGGGGTCCGGGAAGCTGACGCATTTTTGCTCTTTTCTGGCCTTGTAAAGTGCCGTTGGATACATTTAAAAAAAATCAGTTTTGCATTACACGCGTAAAAAAAACATGTGTAATGTAAATCTTTCCGTTTTTCATACTAGATATTTATTTTTTTAACACTCATGATGCTTTGTTAGAATGTTGGTAATTGAAAGCAAAATATGGAGTTCGCAATTGTGCTAAAACGCTTCAAAGAAGCGAAATACGCGATATTCATGTATAAAGATCAGTGGTTATTATTATTATTATTTTTTTTTTTTACTTTGCACACTTTTTGCCAAAGGTTATCTGACGACGCGTGCAAAGCCTTGGCAGGTGGAGAGATTGGATAACACGTTGAAAAAATAAAATAAGTCTTCAAGATACTCAAGGTTTTCCAGCTATGCAAAAAGTGACTTGGTTAATTTGCCGAATAAGCCTTCAAAATCTTACAGAGGGGGCGCCACTAGTAAAAATAAAATTAAAAAAATAAAAAATAAAAAAAAATTTGTTGCGACAGCAACGGGTCTGGCAAGGACCGAGGGGGGGGGGTCACTAACAGCCAGCCATAGGAGAGATGTACACAAAATGGCCTAGGAATGGTGATCAGTATGGGTTTGAGGACACGAATGCCTCACCTTGGTTAGACCTGCCAGGGACCCAAAGGTCCCCGATGGCACCGCCAAACGTGTGGGACATGGGAAGGGTGTGAAGGGTGTAGTTACGCCTCGATCATGAATCGCGTAGTCGTTTTGAAGGTAGGTGATGGTTAGAAATTAGTTTTATCTTTGGATTATGTTAGATATTGGAAGGAGGGACGATCTAATAAACTAAATTTTGTGACTAAGTGAGAATAAAGGCATTGTGTTTTCAGCGGACTGAATCCAGAACACGCACGTCAATGATCGATCGCAATAGGCCTAATCGCGTTCTCGACTTTGATCCGATCACAAATCCAAAGGTTTGTATGGTTAGAAATTAGTTATAGCCGCGAATTTTGTTGAATTTTTAAGAAAGACCATACAAAAACTTAAATTTTTGAATAAATGAGATCAAAGACATTGTGTTAATTCTAGATTGAATCCAGATCACGTAGGGAAATAACTGCCTTATCGCCGACTTTTCCACGATAAAAAACTCCTTCCTTCGACAGAAGTTATAGGTTAGAAAATGGATAATACTTGTTTTTAACATCCACCCCCCCCAATTTTTAGACAAATTAATTTTACAAGTCCTTGGGCATTTAATACACAATTTACGGTAAGTAGGCAACCTAAACTACCAGGATGAGCTGTTTTTCCAATTTTTATTCCATCAATGCAAAAATTTGACAAAGTATTGCAATAAATAAAAGTTATTGCTCGCCATTTAACTGCTATCGCTGTCGCCCATTACAAAACACAAGTGTCATACAAATTGATTGTCCTCCTGGTAATCCGGTAGGTGTTCGATGTGTGATTGAAGGACACACCATGGGTTGAAAAGTTAACACTCATGCTGAAAAAAACACTACTGTAAATTTTAATTAACCGTAAACCGAAAGTAGTAATATTTACTTTTCATTTAAATTTCGAACTATTAGGCAGTGCGATTAACTTGGTGAATGTTTTGGTGTGTTGATATGACTCCTTTGAAGGGCGGAACCATTCGGAACTTGGCGGCCCCTTCTACCAGTTTTGGTTTTTTGTCATGATTAGGCTGAATTGAAGCAGACTTTTGCCAAAGTAAAAAATGTGGCCTCTGACGATGCCTAACTTAACCCACTAGCCATGCAAGATGAAGCATTTAATTTTTACCACGTTACACTTGTGTGCCTTGTTCACCTGTTCAAAAAGACAAAACTGTGATGAGAATGATGTACTGCAAGCAAAAGGTTCAGTGTGTGGCATAATTACAATTAAAAACAAGAAATTCACAATAAAACCATCAAGTGTGGTACACCCACGAATCTTGGTAATCAGGAGAACCCCATGTCACTTCCTCTAGATCTGGTTCACTGGTAAATTATCACAGAGACTTTTCCATTTAACCATGTTGGGAAAATGAACAAAGAGTAATTGAATACAATTAAACATTTTCCCAACATGGTTAAGTGGAAAAGTCTCTTTGAGAATTTACCGGCGAACCAGATCAAGAGGAAGTGGCATCACTCCCAACACGGCGTCCTCCTGATTACCAAGATTCGTGGATGTACCACACTTGATGGTTTTATTGTGAATTTCTTGTTTTTAATTGTAATTATACCACACACTGAACCTTTTGCTTGTAATTCATCATTCTCATCACTGTTTTGTCTTGTTGAACAGGTGAACAAGGCACATAATTACAACAATAATGTGCTGAAAAATAAATGCTTCATCTTGCAGGTCTAGTGGGTTTACTTAGGTCTCGTCAGAGGGCCAGATTTTTTTTTTAACTTTGGCACTCGCAAGTGCTCACTACCAGTTTCGTTGTTCCAGAAATTTGGTTTACTTGACCTTTTTTTGTTGGGTGCTTTTCTTTTTTCCTTTCTTTGTATTTTTGTTTTGAGTTGTCTATTCTTAGTTTCTTTTCTTCTTTGTGACGTTTTCTTTTTTCCTTTTCTTGTTCAACCGTTGACCCCCCCCCCAGTTCCAGTTCCTTATCTTTACACATCTTCTGATACTTAGCAGACCTTACGACGAAGAAGTCTTTCAACGTCACGTTTTCCCTCACGTTTTGGCGTTTGAGGCCAGACAAGGTAATCACCTAATGAGCCATGAGTCATTTTCCTCAATTGATTTCCTGTGCCTTGAAGATGATCATTATTATCAGCGGGCCTATTTCCTGGAGCTTCCGGTGCTGTGGACTAATTTTCTTCGGAATTTTGAACAAGTGCAGTAACCTTTGGCAACAGGCATTTGTTACGTGGTGTCGTTAACAATTTCGCAGGAACATCTTCATTACTGAGCGTCATCATTTCGTGTACCATTGCAAAGTCTAATTCGTAGGAACCAATTCTGTAAGGGAATTGGCGAGCTAGCATCGCCAATGTTGAATTCTCCCGTTGATTCGTATCCAACTGTGTGGTAGCTTCCGTGTAATTTTGGCAGTTAGGCCTACGTGCTTCGGCCTTAATTTGTTGCTCGTAGTCCTCCCAGAGTTGGCACAACAGCTTCAAGTTTCCAAAAAACCTTTTATTTTTCTAAATTTCTCTAATGTTTTATCTCCGATAATGGTCCTGGAGTCAACAAACGTCAACACATTTTCAACTTCTGCTGCAACAAGTTCAGTGTTAGCATTGTCATTGTAGATTTTCCCAAACATTTTGCATAGTTGACGGACACAGGATTCTAGGGACACGTGTAACATGCCGAGTGTCCGTGTGGAATACCTTTAACTTTAGGTTGTTGCCGATAATACCCTTTCAGACTGGATCGAGATAAACTTTAGTTAGATTTTTTGTTAGGTTGACATCGCTTTTCCAGTCACTTACGAGCAGCACAGGTAGAAGTTGGGGTACGGAATGAGTAAAAATCCGCATTTCTTCTCTCAGCTTCTGCCTGTGCTGCTCGTAAGTGACTGCCTGCGCATTCTTTTGAAGGGTGCGGGTTTATTATTTTGTTACGTTTACCTTCATCCTTCAGGTTGCAAGTGATGAACCTTTTTATAATGCATGTGTTTCGATCTTGCTTTTTTTTTTTAGTGTATAACTATGTTTTAGTAGTGTCCTATCACTTAATGACGCCCCTGACCTAAGGGACGAAACGTCGTGAAATTTTTGGCAACGACGCCGCCATTTTTTATTTCAAGTTTCGGCTCCTACAAGAACCAGACAAGTGCTGCCTTCTGGTGTCGATGGTTGAAGCAAGTCTTTCTTTGCCCCACGTTTTCGGAAAAGCGTCACTACCTACTAATCTACCCAGCACTCCACTATCACTGAATTAACGAATTCGGTCCTAGAAGGGGCATCTCCCGATAGAGCAGTGACACGACGTAGTATTATTGTATACAACTCTATGCTGGAGCATTAATGGGTTAGCTGCAAGGGGCACTGCAGGGAGAAACAGAAGGTCGTCATACTGAAGCCGATGCTGTGAAGAGTGGTTTTTTAGGCCTAAAACGCGCGATTTTTGTTGTTGGAGAAAACAACGTTATTTTAAGCCTAAGAAATCCGCTCTTTTATGTAGTGCACCTTGTAGTTATGCCCTCCAAAAACCCATACTGGTGCCAGCTCTGCCAGGGGGTGACCCTTTGTTGGAATCGCCCACACCGCAAAGCAATTTGTTGAATATAACGAATTCATGGTTAGGGCATGCGCTCAGGCCGTGGTGAACGTAAGTTTTCTAATTACTGGCACTAACTGGCACTAACTGGCTTACGTAGTTTCCGCAAAACTAAGGGCTAAAACTTTGTTTACTTGAGGTGCAGACAAGTTTGACTCAACAGTATCGCCATGAGTTCTCTGCCTGGCATTATAGAACGACGCTGTTTCGGAGTGCAAAATTGAATCAGAGGAGTGCAAAGTGAATCAAAAGAGTGCAAAACGAATCGAAGTGTATTGATCCACATCCGAATGTGGGGCGTCGATTTTGTTTTATGAGAGAGAGAGAGAGAGAGAGCATGTATCGGCCTGTTTGAAGGACTTGGCGAACTTACAAATCACTTGCCATGAGCCATATATATAGTCCGTCTGGCAGGACGACTTTTTTTTTGTTCTCGCTCCAAAAACACGAATGTTTTAACAAAGATCGAAACTGAAAGTAAATATTGTCGTGCACATGCGCAGTGTGCGAACAAACATGAATATATCTATCCCTAAAATCTGGAGACCGCATTTCCGGAATGGGAATAATACGAGGAATACAGTATTAGGCTAGTAGAAGAGTGGGTTTCTTTCCTCTACAAGATGTCTTGGAACTTCTGTAAGTGTTGCTCGGTTGTACAGGTGCAAGTCCATTCTGAAAAATAAAACCAGAAAATAGCGCTAATAAAAACGAGTCGTCCTAACACTTGTGTTGTGCATGCCTACACATGAAGTGTCAGCACCGCTGACGTAACTACTATCAAAGCATTAGGATTGCTACTTGGGCGTGACAGGCGTAGTTAGTCTTGGATGTAAAATTGCTACCAATTATATTATTAACTGCCAGCGGTGTTTTTAAACACGAGAGAATAAAGTTCCGTTTCATTCATACTAACTGTCCCAGGTAGTTTTAGTAGAGCGTGGTTCGGTCATTGCGGCCTCGCTCAGTAATTTGTCGCATTGGTCACACCAAACTTACTCACTGTTTTCTTTTGAAAGGGGTAATCCCTCCTGAATGTCGTTGGTGTCGACGGCCCCTTACGGCCCGACACTTGCTTTTTGATTGTCACCATCTTGACGGTGCTCGTTGCCGTTCCCACCTTATGCGATACATAGTACGCCAATTGGGCTATTAGCTGTCCTCCTGTCCGGGGTTTTTAATTATTTACAGGAGGTACAGATCTGTGATAAGATCTTGATTTGGGGTTTGTTTAACATCTCTGTAATGTGTGGCCCTTTGGCAACCTGGACCAATTCACTGTGACTATGGTTAGCACTAATGACCTGGCTGTCGACGTGCCATTAAGGATCAATTCCCCGGGGGGCCCCGCGGCCAGTAAGTTGTACGCTATTGGAATCATAAAGCGGCTTAGCCAGTCAAAGTGTGAAACTTAGAAACTTATACCAGGGAGATTAAGTAGGTAGTGACGCTTTTCTAAAAACTGGGGTTTAAAAAAAGACCTGCTTCCACCAACGGCACCAGAAGGCAGCACTTGTCTGGTCCGGGTAGGAGGCGAAACTTGAAATAAAACATGGCGGCATCGTTGCCATGGTAACCACGATAATAGCGACAATACCTGCGGAAACAAACGAAATACTCGTGCGTGGGCAACACCCGAAGTTGAGGATTTAATTCTGTGCTCGATTCAAACTGTATACAGTTCGTTACACTAAGCGTAAACCAGGGAAGAAGCTTCAGCCTGAACGGGCGATGAGGACGCTACTCGAACGTTCTCCGAACACAGAACCGTATGTGATAATTAGCTCCACTCGTAACGACAACCCGTTTTAAAATTCAATGTTGGTTTTTAAAAATAAAACTTGATCAGCCAGTTATGACCTTCTTTAAAATTATTTTAACGTCCTAATCTGAATTACGATACATTTTAAGCCGATTAATTTTGCATTCTTATCGTGATCAATTCGTTTTAGTGAAGCTAAATAGTTTTGATCCCCATGATGCTTTGCGCTTCCCGTTACTTCAGGACAGCGCCCTCTGGCGGTAAATCGTTTGAAAGCAAGTACATCTTTGGTCCAAAAATACACCGTTCTGAGAGAAAGAGTGGCACTACCTATACATTCTTCTAACCTGCTTAAGGATCTTTTTGAGGTACCAAATCTCGCAGATTGTCTGAGGTTGCTAATGATTTTCTGCTCGTTTTTATGGGCGACTTAGGAATGAGTTATGTTTACCGTTAACCATGATTTTTAACTTTTCCATTTGCACGTGCACCATTACTGCTGTGTAGCAAACTGCGCGTGTAGTTCCTTTACATAAGAAAGGCGATGCAGCTGATCCTTGTAACTATAGGCCAATTTCACTCACCTGTGTTCCATGTAAAGTGCTTGAGCGTATCATCAAGTTATGCTTGAGCGTATAACTATGATATTTTTATCAAAGGATCAATTTGGTTTTATTCCGAGAAGAAGCACTATGCTACATCTGCCTCAATGTATGGATCACTGGACGCGGGCCATTGACACTGGCTCCCCGGTTGATGAATTTTTCATAGATTTTTCCGAACTTTTGACTTTGCTGTACATAACAAATTATACGTGAAATTGAACCATTATGGTTTTGGTGGCAAAATGCTTGAGTGGTTTAAGGCGTTCCTTTCGTCTCGTAGTCAGACAATTTACATTGATTCTTCCACTTCAGATGTTAAATCGGTTACTAGTGGAGTGCCACACGGCTCTGTTCTGGGAGCAACGTTGTTTTTAATCTATATTAAAGGTCAATTACATCCATTTTGACATGCATGTTTGACTTTTGGATCACTTACACAATAACTAAACACAAGAATTGCGGCAAGAATACGTTACGTACGTCCGATATAACAATTTAATTACTGCATCACCAAAACAATACACGGAGGTCGCCATTGTTTTGCTGGAACGCGCAGAAATTAATGACGACAGACGGATCTTTTCGATTTCGACTCGCAGCCGATTGAGATAGCTGTATTGCCTGTGAGGAGCTCAAGCTTCTGACGGCCTTAGCTGGCCAATACACTGCCGGCGAGCTAAGGCCGTCAGACGCTTGAGCTCCTCACAGTCAATACAGCTATCTCAATCGGCTGCGAGTCGAAATCGAAAAGTGACATCTGCCGGTATTAATTTCTGAGCGTTCCAGCAAAACAATGGCGATCTTCGTGTCGTGTTTTGGTGATGCGGTAATTAAATTGTTATATCGGACGTAAGTAACGTATTCTTACCGCAGTTCTTGTGTTTAGTTATTGTGTAAGTGATCCAAAAGTCAAACATGCATGTCAAAATGGATGTAATTGCCCTTTAATGATCTAAATTGTAGCATTCCTATATCATGTTCCCGAAATTTGCTGATGACGTTAAACTCTATACAAAACTGTACAAGTTACTGATGGCCATTACGTTTTAAGTTATACTATTAGAGACGTCGAAGTGTGGTGCAAGAATTGGCAATTGCCAATTTCTGCTCGCAAATCTAAAACCTTGCAAATCGGGAGCAAAAATAAAAACTTAATCTGCTGCGTTAATAACAACGTCCTGGATAGTGAAAGTCAGATAAAAGATTTAGAAGTTATTTTGTCACATTGGTCTGTTGTAAACGCTACTCGCAGCCGTGCTCTAATGCTCAGACGGTGTTTTCGGTCACAGAATGTACTTATATTTATTAGAGTGTTTAAGGTCTATGTTAGACCGATTTTAGAATATGCCTCACCAGTCTGGTCCCTTTACTTACTAAAAGATATCGAGCTAATAGAGTCTGTACAGCGACGCTTTACAAAGCTGCTTCCTGGCCAGTATAATAAATCTTATCAGGAACACTTAAAAGTTCTAAATCTACCTAGACTCGAAATGCGTCGTCTAGGAAAAGGCTGGGTCCATATGTATGATATTTAACATGATTTGTACGACATAAACAGTAGCGAATACTTTTGCATTCGAGATTGTGAAAGAGAGGTCAGCCAATAAAGCTTGCAGTTGACTTAATTAAGACTGATTGCCGCAAATATTTTGTTTGCAACAGAGTTGTCAATGTGTAGAACCATTTGCCTTCTGATGTCGTTTTGGCACCATCCTTGAACATTAAAAAAAAGTTATTAGACCAAGCTGACCTCTCTAGGTTTGTCTACGTGTGAAGTGCGAACATCCAATTACTGTTGTACGCCCATTCTGAAATTTTAAATTTTTCTTTATTTTGTTTTAATTGTTTTTAAACACAGGCGAGGTATTAGCGATCAACCAGGATCCTTCCTTTGCTTATTGCATTAGCAATGAATTTATTATTATTATTATTACTATTATATATGCTACCAACCCTACTTATGGGAAAAAAAATTACAGAAGTCGTGTAGTTTCGACCCATAATTATCTTACGTTTTGTTATTCGGATTCACACAATTCTCGTCTCATCCGTTGTCGCGTTGACTAAATCAGTTATCACTCTCATCTGTTATGGAAGGATGGACAAAAAGGGAAATGTTCTGTCTTGCGGGCAATTGCGTAATGGCTAGAATGCGTACGTAACTCTTTAGTGTCACGTCTAGCTCAGAAATGGGAAAATTGTTAAAGATGATTAGTGTCAGGGACGTCCACAGGACCCCGAGAGGGAAGGGGCAAACTTTTTTCTGAGGCCCTTTTTTTTTTGGTGTTTTTACCCCTTTTTTTCCCCCCCCCCCCCCCTTTTGTGGGACTTTAATCATTTCTGCCCTTTCTTGCAACACTTTCTTATCCATTATTGTCCTTTTTTGCGTTTTTTGGCTCTTTTACACCACCGCTCCACCGAAAAGGGCACTTTGCTATATGGGCAGGGGCTAGAATCCCCCCCCCCCTGTGTGCACGTCCCTGCATAGTGTCTTAAAGGTTTCAGAGTGCATTTAACTTCCTTGGAGTTTACCACTATGTAACTAGAGGCATTAAACATGAAGAATTCAAACTGTTTTTTTTTTTCCGAAGAAAAAACATGGCGCCACTCTCATCACTAATGTTGCTTCCTCCTTCTTTAACAGTCGTTGCAGGAAAAAAATATGTTTTTATTAATAACTAGCAGAGCCCTGCTTCCCCCAGTTTTTTTTTTTTCGCCCGTGGTTGTTTCTCAGTTTTCGGTCGGGATGACCGGAATGTTGACTGTGACAAACAATTTTTCTTCCTGTAACACTCCCCTTTTCCTCCCATCCTCTCCCATTCCCTTTTCCTCTCATCATCTCCCTCCCCTCTTCCGCAGCATCCCTCTCCTCGTGCTCCTTTTGCCAGATTTAGTAAAAACTGAATCGGTCTCCATCACAAATAAACCCAAACTATTTACCTTTTAGGTGTAGGTAATGCTTAATGGTAACAGACGCACTTCCCCCCCCCTCCTAATCTCTGTAGAGTTATTATATCATTAGAATGCCATTAGTAGGGCTAACAGACTCTGCTCCACACACGGGCATTTTAGGTTGAGGGCTCCCCACTCCCACTATCGCTTTGACTTCAGCGTTCCGTACCGTGTGAAAAATAACTTTCTTTCGTGCATGACGTCATTTAAAACTTGCCGCTGAGATAACCGTCCAGAGCAAATTGTTAGTCAAGACCTACAATGCACCAGTTTCAACTTCTGTGCAAAGAATTGACACGCTCACCCGTTTTCACTGTATGGGTTCTTCTTGTCGTCGTTTTTGCTGTGAGACTTTGCCTTATAACGTAGAGAAAAAAACAAAAAATAGCAATAGGGAAAGGGAGCGATAATCGAGATGACAGAGAGGAAAATACAGTGAGATTGTTACAGATCGAGAGTTTTTGACATTGTTAGCGAGGAGACGTCTTTAAAAACTGCGGCCTTGCAAGTGCTGAAAACACCTGTTCTCGTCAGACCACCGAAGTTAAGCAGCATTGGCCCCGATTGGTACTTGGGTGGGTGACCTCCTGGGTATCCATTCCGGGTGCTGCAGACATAGGGCGCTAGGGCTTCGCCGGACAGATGACCGGGTGCGGTTAACACTCGCTAAAACCCTTTGACCCTTTGTCGTTAAAACCCTGTGTCTTTAAGCGATGACCGCCCGGTCAACTCCCGCTGAAACCCTTTGACTCTTTGTCTTTAAGCTGTCAGGGCGAGGAATGTTCAGCCGTTGCGTCACCGGTGCTCTGTCTTGGACGCCTTTTCGAGGGCTGGTGCCCGGGTTCTGTCGTGCCTCCGCACTGGTCATACTCTTCTTCGTGCCCATCAGTTGCGTCTAGGGTGGTGTGCATCCCCCATTTGCGATGTCTGCCAGGCAAACTTCACGCGTGGGCATTTTCTACTTAAGTGCAAACGATTCACGATGCAACGCATTGCGCTACTTCCTTTCATGTGTATGCGGCCTACGAATGAGGAACCTTTGTCCAGCTCCTCTGCGTGCTTCCTTCTTGTCACTGCGAGGAATGTTGCGCTTTACTCGGGATATGGGTGTCAGACTGTAATCTCTTCCGTTTCTTTCCCTCTTTCCTTCTTCCTCCATCCTATGACATCAAGGCCGTAGCCAGGAATTTGGTATACCCCCGCACCACAATTAAAATGAAGCGCCTCCTTCCCTCCACCCCCCTTCCCAATGAATTTTCTTTTCTTTCGTCGTGCATAAAGTAACCAACTATACCTGGCCTTAAAAAACAAATAACCAATCAAGTCGTTTTAACGCAATAATCAACAGTTTTTTGTTTTTTTTATTGAGAATGAGCATTTTCTTGTTGATTAGCGTTTCCGTATTTCAGAAAGGGCTCCTGAAGCAGACTTTTTAAAAGATAAATTAGCCAATTCGATGTCTGGCGTACAATTTTAGTGATATTATAAACATATGATTAACTCATTCCTAAATGTAAGCTGTATTTTTCTTTGTTTGGAATTTTAAGATTTTTTACATGATTCGGAAAGCATAATCTTTCATTTGAAACCTTTACCACCTTTTTACGTTACGTAGTTTTCTGGAAGTAATGTCGAGTTTGTAAACAAAAGTCAATATCGCAGTTCACTATAAAGGCCTCGTCGCGCTTCGTGCTCCTCGGCCTGAAGAAAACCCCTGCAAGTGCGGGGGCTGCTGGTTACGGCCCTGTATGACATGTACATGATAGAAAGAGAGCTTTTGAGAATTGTAGTGGCAGATGGTTTGCTCTCCGTGATATTGTTTTTGGAGTGTTTCGGATTGTTTTAGTTGTTTCGGAGTGTTTTTGTTTTTTCGGAGTGTTTTGTTGTACGTCCAGAGTTGTACTTGGTTGTTGTTTTAAGAAGAGCGCATGACTTTGGGCCCAGGCTCACAAAAAAAAAATACATTAGACATCTTTGAATCTGCTAAAAGGAATGGTGGTGTAAACAGGGGACCGGGTCGCTTTTATTTAGCATTCACCCATCGACAGGCCCCAAGCGATCTAGCCTGGCTACCTCATAAATCGGCGGTAGCTCTCACAAGATTGAGAGTTGGGCATTGTTCTGTCGTTTGTAGTCGGCTCTCAATCAGGTGTGATAAATTTTTATCCAACTTAACTATCTTGTCTCTAAGTCAGATGCAGAGGTAGATGAGATGTGCATGTTGAGGGTTGAGGTAGAAACGATGGAACACTACATGTTTCGCTGTCAATTGTCCTCTCCTCAACGGAAGAGGTTCCTCATTCGACTTCCGAATCATCGGAATCTTTCAGTGGCAACATTCTGCGAGGCATCGGGAAGATTCTCCTATCAGTCTTCGTGATGTTGGTTACTTGTGTACTTATTTGGTTATTTCGCTGTCAGTGATTAGTTCCTAGCGTAATGGGGTGTGAGTATTTATGGGTGGTGCTGGCGACCTGTATAGGTTAGCGCTCCGAAGAAACTAAGCTAAACTTAAGCTGTCAATTCTACAAAATATACTTGGCGCGTAAATAGGTAAAAACGTGTGGTACTGAGCAAAAATATTAGTATCTTCTTCGAGAGCAAAATAACGCACAAGAACTGCCCAAGAACTACTCTCCATTCACCCAATAGCTGAGTGGAGATTTAAGTGAGCGTATACTAGCAAAAAGGGAGCTTTACGTGTGAAGGGGTGACGGGGGTGGTATCATCTCTCACAGGAAGTGGAGGCTTTCCTACAGTAGACACGCAAGCGGCCTAGGTTCGATTCACAGCCGATTCGCCAAGTTTGCAGCAACAGAATAGAGTAGTGACATTTGCCGCCATATTGGCACCAGTATGGGTTTTGGACGGCATAACTACAAGGTGCACCGCATAAAAATGGAGTGAAAAACAACGGAAGAGCGGATTTCTTATAGGCTTAAAATAACGTTATTTTCTCCAACAACAAAATTCGCGCGTTTTAGGTCTAAGAAATCACTCTTCACAGCATCGGCGTCAGTATGACGCCCTTCTGTTTCTCTATGCAGTGCCCCTTGCAGCTAACCCATTAAGGCTCCAGCATAGAGTTATATATAATAATACGACGTCGTGTCACTGCTTTATAGGCAAATAACGGCAAGAATGGAGAATAGTGGTGACAAATGGTGGAATCAGGTAGCCTACTCCTAAGGGCGAGTTTACGCTGCTACAATTTTCTCGCTCACTAGCTTTTACTTGGCTAATAATAAATCTGCTGGCTACTTCTCGCCTTTACCGGAGTATGCGGCTTTCGAGTTGTCTATATGTACGCAGTAACCATGGCAATAACGCGGAAGCCGATTTTCTCTCCGTGCCTCGTGACACGACGTACGATGCGAGCAACACGACAGCGTCGATTTATGATAACAAGAACACAATTTTTACTGCAGTAAACGACGACGGACTGATTTCTGAATGCCGGCATTCGAAGGTTTGTTTTCGATTCGATAACCCCGAAATGGACGCCATGTTGGAATTTGAATTCTCGCTGTGAGCAGTTATTTATTGTCCCGTCGTCAGCTGATCACGGCTAGAAGCTGTTCTTTACGCGAGAATAAGCAAATTTTGGATATAGCGTGAAACGACAACAATGTTGTAGCATTGTTTAAAATTACTGTTGCACTTTGTTCTTTATTCGTGTTGTTATTTGTAATACATTTCATTTGTGATGTACTGCTGCATTCATTTAGTAAAAACTGGAAACTAATCGTAAATAAATAAGGTCGCCTAGCAAACAGTATTCGGCGAGCGAGAAAGGTCTCGTTGCATAAACGCGCCCTAATGAGTCGTTGCTGTATCCGGGCGGCCGAGGAAAAAAAAAAACAGTTTTCAGTGCGTGGGTGTAACAAAGCACTGAAAATTATATTACCATGCAGCAGGACGGAAAGCCAAATGGGCTCGAGGTTGTTAACTAGGATTGCATCCGTATTTACATTCCCATAAAGAAATCATCAACCAATTTTTTATATTTTTTTTTAATTTTTAAAACAAGCTTCATTGCGTATTCACTCTACCCACGGGAAGTGCGAAAGAAGGGAGATACGCTGATTGAGTGAGCTAAATGGACGAAAGTCAGAGTTTGTTAGCCTGTGTGAGTAAAAATGTGAATGAAGAAACATAGTTTGGTGTAGCATGGACATAACAACATGAGCGATTGAACCGAACCAATATTGCAAGCGGTGCATCCAACACCAACCGAACATAGCACGGACTTTACTCCTGAAATGTAAGTCCATTATAAAGACTTTCTGAATCTTAGCTATTTTTAGTGTATCGTTATATTTTGTGCGCAACATATCTTGAGTCCTGCAGGTATGAGCGGCTACGTCTTCCTGTCTTCCTGGAGGGAGCGGCTTTAATAGACGGCCGCCATTTTTTTTTGTAGCCATCTTGGATATCAACAAGGCACTCTGCTACCAAAAACGTACACTCGATTACCTGTGTTCGTTCTGGGGCGAACTCAAGATAGGCCGCGGACGCTGTAGTGCCGTTGTTTTTCCTTTACTCCTATTGAAAGCCAGGCAATGTACTGATCCATCATAGAAAAGCCGTGGGCCTATATTTAGAGTGCACTTGGCGTGCAAGCTGCGCCAACTTATTGAAACCTCATGAATTTTTCATCATAATTTATCACTTTATTAAAATAAAACGTACTTTACGAACTCCGTTTTCGCTACGGATGAGATGAATACTTATTTATTTATTGCGCAAGTTGATATTCAGTCAACCATACACGAAACAGATCGACGGTTGACAGGAAACTCTAAACCTGACACGATAAAACGCAGCCACTAGGACGTTGTCTTGGCAATACAACCAAGCAAAAAGCCAAATTATTCATGGCCTGAGGGGACGGGTTGGCCCCCTACTCAGCTGCTTCGTGAAACGTGAATCATTAAAAATTAATCGTCGCTACAAAACGAAATTGGTTTTGCAATCGAGCGAAACGAGTACGGCCATCTAATGAGTATTAATGCAAATACTGCGTTAATTAATAGCGAGCCGGTCCCCTCCTAACCAATAAAGTGTATATATTTAGTGGCCGATAAACAACGAGAGAGATTTACTACGCTTAGGAAGCAATTTCCCCTTAGGGGCGGAGGCATGAGCGCAGTTTTTCTGACCAATGGTTTAAAACGATTATTACATCACACGGTGATTAAAGGGTAAGTGTGTTCATTTTCGCAGAAGCCAGCGTTGTTGGGAAACAGTGTCACACCCAATTTTGTTTCGGGGTGGGGAGAAATTAAAATGCCGGCTCAAATGCTCGTCAATTTTCAACAGTTTTATGACTTTCGAGGTTTCTGTATTTCTCGCTAGTCTTTTTGAGTCTCCGAACACTTTTGTTACGGATGGTCTGCTGCGTTAGAAAGCCGACCACCAGTCGTCGTCTTTATTGGGGCAGATCACAGCCATTTTTTTTCTCGTGGGGCTTTGGAAAGGGGGGGGGGGGGGGTTGTAATGATGGGGGTTGTGACTTTGTAACTCGGCTGTTAAGTATGCTTCAAGCGATATCGTATGCTGCGATCTTTCTGATATGTGGGAATTCAGGAAACAGTTAGGTTTTACCGGTGGAAGAAAATTGGATAAACAAAAGGTAAAAAAATGTCCACCCAGAAAAAATTGGATAAACAGTAGATAAAAAAATATCCACCCAGAAAAAATTGGATAAACAGTAGATAAAAAAATATCCACCCATAAAAAATTGGATAAACAGTAGGTAAAAAAGATCCACCCAAAAAAAATTGGATAAACAGTAGGTAAAAAAGATCCACCCAGAAAAAA